>SNQJ01S0048352.1:4107-51825 GCA_010110895.2 Picea sitchensis | reverse complement strand
GGATCGTTACAAGAACCATCTAGAGGAAGATCCTTCTAGAAGCGGAAGCTTCTATGAGGTCTTCTTACATTCGATTTATTTTACCTTATTGCAAGGCCTTATTAATATTGACATTTATTACATCGGAATGCATTATTCTACCTACGTAAGGGGTTAGGTCCCTAACATTTTGGCTCTGGGAAGTACAAAAGGGGACATCAATTCTACATAGGGAAATGGAAAGGCCATCCAAACAAGTTGTATGGGGTGAGGAAAAATTTACTATAACAGCTATATAATTGTTGAATGGCCCAAAAATCCATGAGCGTGTGTTGTAACCATAGAATTGTCAAAAATAAAGACTAAGTAATCATTCGAAGCTCTTTTTTTTTTCATTTGAGTTTCCAATGGTAAAATCTATGTTACTTATTGTGCTTAAATTTCTATGTGAATTCACTATTGTGTACTCTAGTTCTACTCTAGTTCTGTTTCTTGTTTCAGTTTTGAGATAGGGTATGAATTCCCATTAAATTAAATACGTATGCATAGTTTTTATTCATTGCATGAATTGCTAGTTATGAGAAATGGATGTTGGATGTTGACTGTTGAAATGGATGTTGAATGTTGGATATATATTGTAGAAAAAATCATTTACAGTTAGGTTCTTACACTCTCAACGATCTTCTCATTCAATTGGGACGCTGTCGTATACCCACACAGACCGCATTGGTATCAATTCTTACCAATTGATTAGTAAAACCCAATATTCGAAAGGACTCATATGGTACAATTAATTGTCTTCAATGAGATTTATGATTGTAATAATATAGTTGTTTCCTTCATCCACACGTTGCTAATTAGAATGTGTTAATGAATTATTTAATGGCAAAGTGTTGGGAGACAAAGAATTGGCATTAAAGCATCTTTTGCTGGGACATTGAAATGTTTCTTATCCTTGTAAACTGAGGAACAATTTTCCATTTAATTGCTGGCCGGAATTTGGATTTACATATGGGTGTCCATGCTGAGCTAGTATGGTCACAAGGAAAAGGAAATAATTTTTTTTTTTGTATTAATGCTGGAGGATGATGCTTCGACGACATCTCTATCTTTATTTTCATCGGGGTGATAGATTTTTCGTGGTGTTGGATTGAAATGAGTGACCATAAAACATTCTTCCTATTGTTAGTGCTGGAATGTTCCTTTCTTTGCAAACAAAAGAGTAATGATTCTTGGGGCAATGTCATTTAAATTTATACATGTTAAGTGCAAGGTAATGTTGTCACTTATTATTGCTGGACCATCTTATTCATTGTTATTGTTAGAGCATGATAACCCTTTATTGATGGGGGTGTTGATGATTAGTGGTTGCTAGATTAAATTGCATACAAAGGCAGTTTTGGTGATCTGTATTTGGCCATTACAATCAATCAATTGGCAAGAGCATATCCATAACCTCATTGCCTTGTCTTTAGGCAAGAAACTTTAGAGGAAGTGTGACTATGATTGAGAATGCTCCATGTGATGTTTACCATTAAATAAAATCATCAACATTGGTGTTCAACCATTTGTTTGATGAGGAAGTGTGATTATGATTGAGAATGATCCATGTGATGTTTACCATTAAACAGAGCCATTAACATTGCTTCTCAACCATTTGTTTGATGAGCATATGAGTGTTGGGAACATTTGACAACACACATTCCATTAATAGCAGACATCATAGGATAGACTGAATGTTGTATGTCAAATCTCAGTTGGATATAAATTGCGGTGAATTGAATTTTAATTAAGCAATAGCATGTTGTTAATTGATATATAGCACACCAAAGTATAATTCTATTTTTCAACTGACAGAGTGCACTCACTTTCCCATTGTTGATGATTTGTCCTTCGCTTTCTCATAACAAGCAGACTAAGGACTTGAAGCCAATAAGCATATCCATTTCTTAAATTCATGTTGATGGTTAACGACAAAGAAACTTGAACTTGGAGCCTTGATTGTTATTGCATTATAAGATGGTTGTTTCATGTGTAGATTACATAGATAACATAAGCCTTATAACAAATCCTCAGTAGAGATTGAAGAGGAGAAATTTAGTTCCACAAAGGATCTATGTTGGTGATATGTGTGAGCTTTAAATCCCTCATTGATAGATCATATTGGTATCAAATAAGTTGAATCATTGACTGTGAAGTAGTTTCTAGTGCTTTGAGGAGAATGTTGAATCAACATGAATAAAGCAATGAAGAGAGAGAGAGAGAGAGAGAGAGAGAGAGAGCCAAGGGCCATCAATGTGCATATTCAAGAAGATGATTGGCACTTGAAAGAAAAAGGTACAAATGTTTGAACAAAGGATAGAAAAGATAGAAAATAACCTAGAGACTTATGCAAAATTGATGTTGTTTCTAAAGAATTTCTTTTTTAAATTCCCAGGATCCCTCACCATTATTATGGGAGATTGGTACAAGATTAGAGTTCAACTTATGAAATTGAGAGAGAAGGTAATTCAACTAGATAATTGGCAAGAGGAGAGGGTCACTTGGATGATGGCTCAATTGTGTCAAGAGTTGGCAAAGAAGGAGGCATTGGCCAAGCTATAGGTAGTTTTCCATGAGACCAAGGAAGCAAAGAAACCTTCTATTTCTTCTATAGAAACCAACACCATGAATTAGACATTCATGGTACACTCACCTTCGATATACCTTTTTCAAGAGAATTATGGTGATTTTGAAAAGAATACTTAAGGCATTGATTCTAATCTATTAAGACAAATGGGCTACAATGGTCGAGTACTAAACAAAATAAGTCAAGGAATCATAAGTCCCATTGTCATTGCACCAAGGGTCAAGCATGAAGGCCTAGGTTTTTATGGCATGGAGGAAAAGGCCATGACCACCAAGATCACTTTTGTCAAGGAGAAAAATGTTGTAAATTTGGCCTACTCATCAAGGGAAAGAGTAGCGACGAATGAAAATGTCAAAACACTGCCACTCCATCCTTCTTGTGGGAGATTTTAGAGGGGTGGCAATGAGGAAAATGTAGAGACTTAGTCCGCAACAACACTTAGAATAAATAGTTATCCAATAAGTCGAAACAAGAAGAAAATGAACAACAAGTATGCATTAAGGAAAACAACCCTTTCTTGTTATTGTTGGAAAAAGAAAGGCCATAGAGCTCCCAAATGTTGGTATTTTGAGGCATGTTCATTCTATGGGAAGAAATTCCATCTTAAGGCATATTTCTATGAGAGGTAATCCGCATGCCACACACCCGAATGTTTTCCAAGAAAGAATAGCAAGAAGACTACCCCAATACAACAACAAATTCATAAGCATACATAGAGAATGACAATCTCAACTAGTCCATGCAACAACTGGAACTTTTTCCAACACTACAAGTTGAATGGACATTGGAAATTCAAGTGTTGGAGGCCTCATCCAAATATTCATCTAAGGAACCACACATGGAAGAGAAGAGTGTGGAGAGTGAAGACTACAAAGATGAAGAGCTCTTTGCATTTCTATCCCAAAGAGAAAAGATTTTTTGGGGTGTTACAATAGCATATGAGGTCAATGTTAACAATGAAGTGGAAACAAATTGATGCCAACATCAAGATTAGCCTCGATCCAATTGTTGCCTTCAATATTGCAATAGAATATTATCTTCTTGGAAATATGTTGGAGATTGGTGCATGGAGGTAAATGACATTGGGGGTTCCTTGAAACTCCACGGTAGCCAACAAATTAAGTGTTGTTTTGTGTGCTTGGTTCCTTTGGTGAATTTTTTTAATGCATTCCTGAGCCCAAAGTGGATTAGTGGCTAAAACACTGGTGGGGATCACTATCTTTGGCATTCATTATTTCTATTTGAATGTTATGTACAACCACTACCATATCCTATTAATTATTGTCACCTACTACAATACATGTGCAGGAATTCTCAAGTGTTTTGGACGAAAGAAGGACCATGATGTGATTGCACATAAATGAGGACATTCAATTGACATTTTTGCATGGGCAAAGATATATGTAAGCATGTGAAAATATCAATTTTATTTCCATGTTGCAAAGCAATTCATCTCAACAAAAGAAGACAATCCATACTTCCTTTTAATGTAAATCATTATGTGAAGGAAAATTGATGGTTGGGATCTCCTTGTTGAATGAGCATTGCACACATTCAATAGTGAATAAGTGAAGACTAGAATTCGAATTCGACTTGAATTCCATTGGCTACCAAAATAGGCCATCTCCAAATCTAAGAATGAAAAAGTATTGCACATTGAAAATGGGAATTGACTTGTTATCACGTTGATTGTAGGTTGCACTAGAGCCTTATGCAATCTTAACCAATGGACAACATATCGGGACGAAACCCATTGTCACCTTAGGAAAGGTCCCTAGGGAAAGACAATGGAAAAGTCTAAGAAGGCCATGGGAGGTCACAATACAAGGTCAAGAAAATTCCAAAGGATATGAATGGATGGAGGAAGGGTGAAGGTAAGGGTGAAAATTAAGTCACCTGCAACAAAAATTCAATTATTCCAAGTGTAAATAAAATCCAGGACCAATAAGTTAACCCTACCACTGATCACTAATGTGAAAGTTGTAGTCTTAAATACCAAGTGATCAAAATTTTGATATTAAGGCAATGTCAGATTTGGCCAAATGAATGTGTGTACCCGACAGGATTAGGCAGAAGGATCCTCACAGGAGTGTCTAGTTGTTGTAGCCCTCAAATATATCTAAGGGTTTATTGAGCCACCTTGGTACGAGAGGGAAATCTTCCCAAATGTTTTTTTCAATGCACTACAACAATAGAGACTGTCAATAAGATTCCTTAGTTGTTTCAAGGATTATAGGTAGTCTCCAAGATAGGAGCATAGTCAGTAGTAGTGTTGTCTAATGTGCAACCGTTCGACATGAATCGCTCTATATACCTCTAAGTACGACGAAGCAACCATATTATTATAATATACGTTGAGGTACGTGAGAGAACTACAAGATTCTGGAATGCAACGCTAGCAGAGTAACAACAACTCCTATGCTTATAGACACCTAAATACATCTCTTCTAAAACCCTCAAAATATTCTCAAATATTTTAATTGAGTAATGCATAAAATCACAAGATTAACATGTAAACCACTTATTTCATTTATGCCAATGAGTTACACAAGTGATTATAATGATTCAAAAGGTTACTTGCGATTATTCCCAAGTTGAGATATCCAATATAGCAATGAGATCAATGAGTATGAATCACTTCAAATCAAAGAGATATATTTGTGCACTCAAATACCACAAAATTTCCTTAACAAGCAAATTCTAATATCACAATTCTCTACAAAAAGTCACTTATTAATAGACCATATACTTGCTTAAAACATACATTAGATTAATGGGCTGTTATGTGAGACAATAAATCAGCACTCTTAACTTCTCAAATTTAGCCAATCAAATTAGGTCTCCTTTGCCAAAAACTAGAGATAAAGATGTAATTTAATCCCAATGTCTAAAAGGTGATTTTGAGAGATTTTGAGAGCACTTTTTAACACTTCACCAGATATGAAATGTAATTTGCACAGTATTTAAACATAGATATCATATCTTAAAAGTGAATTCAATCAGCTCAAAGCAAACCCAAAACATTCAAGAGGAAAGCCCCCAAATACTTAGCAATTTCTTCAACAAAGGGAATATGATTTTAGAAGGTTTTGGAGCACTTTAAGAAGTATGACCAGATCTGAAATATGAATTTGCAGCAGTGAAATCAGATTTAAAACCACTTAAAAATCCACTAGAAAGCTTTAAAAACTAGCTAAGACACCCTAAGAATACTACCCAAGTGTTAGAAAGAAAGACTAGCTATAACTAAGGCCTATAACTTACTCAAATGCAAGTTGTCATAACTGTTAATTTTCTGCATAAAAATCCCTAATGGATGTATCTTTTAACCATATCCCTACAAAAATTGGATCACTCAAAATGAAAAATAACTATCTAGAATGTTAGATCTAAGCATGGCCTACAAAACCCATGTGTTACTTTCCTAAAATTAGCTAGAAAAAAATTAGTTCTAGTAACATAGGGTTACAAAAGTAAGAGAGGAGAAAATATGAAAGAGGCTTTAGAAAATGGGGAGGCTAGAGGCCCCCAAAAAATCGCCCCAAAGGCAATATGGCTCACTTTAAGGGTGTGAGTGTACCCGTGAAGTCAAAATTTCAATTGGGTGTTTTTTCACATTTCCCAATGCAAGTATTTTCTCTCTCCAATGTAGATTAGTGCCTTGTTCTCTTGGGTAATGGAGTCAAAAGAGGCTTGGAGAAGAACTAGAAGATGTTGAAGTAAATATCCCTTGAAGGTTCTACCTTGTCATTATCCTGCAAGAGGGTTAGAAGAAAAATTGTCTAGCTCATGGGAGGTCTTCAAAAGAGTGGATATAACCTACAAAAGGGTTGTTAGTTTTACCTAGTCCCTAGTTACCAAGAAAATATTCAAGAAACAACTCTCAAGAGGTGTAGTTTATTAGATATTTCTTGAAAATATTTCCTTTAGATCCAAAATTATTCAATGAACACTTAGAAGCAATATAAAGTAGATCTCACCAAAAATTTACTTGAAGTAGATAGCATGAGCATTCTAAATAAAGATCCACCATAAAAGTATCTCTATGCATCCATCACAAAACCCTCCAAGCAAAACACATCACATCAAGACACCAAGAGGAAATCAATAGTGCACCATTGGAAAAAATAGCATCATGGTATTGAGGAGCATCCACACAAAAAATGTTTTCTCATCAAATCTCAAGTGTTGGATTCATAATCCTCCACTCACTTGGATTTGTCCACAAATCAACCAACTTTAGGGTTTTCCCTAAGAATATTCAAGTTTTGTCCACTTATTAATCTCTTCTAGAGATTTCCAAAAAAATAAAAATAAAATCCTTTTTAAAAATATTTAATCCTCGTATGGATTATCCACAATAAATATCCCAATTCAAAAAATCATATAATAATTAATTTACTAATTTATCCCCTTTTTAAAAATGATTTGACTCTTTGACCATGCAATTTGGGTAAAGGGGATTTTTTTTCGTAATAAATTTAAAATATGGAAAATAAATTTCCATAAAGCATATTTGACCAAAGCAAAAGGCCCAACGATTTCTCCTTGAAGCGTGCAATCATCCTCTAACCAAGAAAAAGGTCCAGCGATCCATTAAAATCCTCCATGAAGCTAGGGATTATCCTCCCCAAGTCCCACAACCTAGGAAAATATTCATTTGGTGATGTGTAGTAAGCCTCCCAAGGTTATTGAGTAGTCAAATAATTAATTTTCTTCCTTAATTAAGTGCATCAAACCTCCTTCTAGTGGAAAAATAAGTCCCAAGGCCAAATCGAACTTGATGATGTGTAGAATAATCCACCAGGAGATGACAAGTGGCATTAAATTCCTTCTAGAAGACTTCTAAGTGGCTTGTATATCATAAATATGCTTGACTAAATCATCACCCAACTTTTTCCATCCCAAAATCATCCAATGATCTGCAGGAATTGGCCAAACATGGGTGACGTCAAGGGTGGTGTCACTTTAGGGTATGCAATGTTTTTCCTTAAAATTCATTTGACTAAGCTGAGAACTAGGTCGATTCATTCAAAAATGGTGATGATGTGGCCTGTGAAATATCTCGGGCATCCATCAAATGAAAATGTGTCAACTAGTTGATGGTTAGATAACCCTAGTTATGCTTGGCAACAACTAGAATAATAATAACACCTTTAAGAAATCCTGGAACATCTGAATGGCATGTGTGTCTACAAGGAAACAAGTCACGTTAGCATGATAAGATAATAAACATAATATAAAAGTAATCTAAACTAGACCATTAAGCCCCATATTTATATTTCGTCACAAGCTCAAGAAGGTTATACAACTTACTAAGCCAAGGTATAAAATGCTATCAAAGACCCAAAGAGATCAGACTAACACCTAAGTATTAATATATTTCCCAAATATTGTCTCTTCGTTGTCATGTAATGATTATGAGATGGTCATGGGGTTAGACTTCAAGGTTAGGTGACTGACATACAAGGGACCGTAGTATCTCATTCATGGGTTCCTTTGATGAGGGTAGACCACACACTTGGTTCTTGTTATTTGTGAGGTGATACCTTCCAAGCCCTTTATTTTCCTTTTACCACGTCTAGACATGGGAGATAAACCAAAGAATATGTAACACTCTGGCGATATTCCTATGATTGATGGTCTTTTGATTTTTTTCTTTTCTTTCTTTGGATTATTCATTTTATTTTTCTTTTTGTCCTTTCATGTTGAAAAACACATGCTTAAATGCTACAAACACTACAGAGACTATGTAACACCCTGTTGATGTATCTGCAAGTGCTACAGGACCAGGTGAGCCTTTGAGAAGGTAATCAAGGTAGGATTTTGCTAGTCTCCCTCTTAGCCTAAAATCCCATTCTTCGATAGAATGAGGAATGATGCCTTCTTGGGTCAATTTATATAACCTAAAGAAATGGATATGACAGGGACTAACGAAATGGAAAGTGATAGGTATGATCAGGAATGGTACGATGACAGATTCAAAAACAATCCCAATAGTGCTCCATTTTCCCCAAGAGTAACCCAATCTCCCAAGGACCTAATATAACAAGTCAAGTTATGACATAGGAAGAGGCATAACCAACGCACTAATGACTAGTAGTTATAAGGGACTCTCTGGAACAAGCTTACATGCTATAGATATTAAATTGATACTCACCATGATGACGGACTTACCAAATTGCAACATGCTTCTCAAGGATGTTTGACATGCCTTTGACATGCAATGCATTTATTCTAGCATGCAGATGCATTATAGTACATATGACCTAACTAAAAAACCTAAGGGCCAAAGCCCTAAGTGTCATCTATATATGGGCGGAGATAGGATGCCTCATAACCAATAGGCACCTTCCTTCCCATCATGGTGGACACGTTATAAAGATTGTTTTCTTTGTTTTTAACAATGAAGGGGCCAACCCATAAAAAATCATCCTTGAGATCATAGTTGGGTTGTCCTCTTTTCTTGTACCATAATAAAACTAAGATTCCCTCTCCATATTCAATGTATGGATCATATTCAATGTAAATATTTGGGGTAGGGGTAGCTTCTTGGATGCTTTTGATAATTTGTTTCTTGTTTTTCTGTTGTGTTTGTTCATCATTCTATAAGATATTTACCTCACCCACCTCTTTATAATAATGTGTGAAACATATCGGGCATCCATCAAATGAAAATGTGTCAACAAGCTGACGGTTAGCTAACCCTAGTTATTCTTGGAAACAACTAGAATAATAATAACACCTTTAAGAACTCCTGGAACATATGAATGGCATGTGTGTCTACAAGGAAACAAGTCATGTTGGCATGATAAGGTAATAAACATAATATAAAATTCATCTAAACTAGACCATTAAGCCCCATATTTATATTTCGTCATAAGCTCAAGAAAGTTATACAACTTACTAAGCCAAGGTATAAAATGCTATCTGAGACCCAAAGAGATCAGACTAACACCTAAGTATTAATAATATTTCCCAAAGATTGTCTCTTCACTGTCATGTAATGATTATGAGATGGTCATGGAGATAGACTTCAAGGTTAGGTGACTAACATACAAGGGACTGTAGTAGCTCATTCATGGGTGTCATATTAATAATATTTCCCAAATATTATCTCTTCATTGTCATGTAATGATTATGAGATTGTCATGGGGTTAGAATTCAAGTTTAGGTGACTGACATACAAGGGACCGTAGTATCTCATTCATGGGTACCTTTGATGAGGGCAGACCACACACTTGGTTCTTGTTATTTGCGAGGTGATACCTTCCAAGCCCTTTATTTTCCTTTTACCATGTTTACTCATGGGAGATAACCCAAAGAATATGTAGCACTCTGGCGATATTCCTATGATTGATGGTATTTTGATTTTTTAATTTTCTTTCTTTGGATAATTCATTTTATTTTTCTTTTTGTCCTTTCGTGTTGAAAAACTCATGCTTAAATGCTTCAAACACCACAGAGACTATGTAACACCCTAGTGATGTATCCACAAGTTCTACAGGACTGGGTGAGCCTTTGAGCAGGTAATCAAGGAAAAAATTTTCTACTCTCCCTCTGAGCCTAAAATCTCCTTCTTCCCATATAATGAGGAATGATCCCTTCTTGGGTCAGTTTATATAACCTAAAGAAATAGATATGACATGGACTAAAGAGATGAAAATTGGTAAGTATGATCAGGAATGGTACGATGATAGATTCAAAAAAAATCCTAGTATTTCTCCATTTCCCCCAAGAGTAATCCAATCTCCCAAGGAACTAAGATAACAAGTCAAGTTATGACAAAGGAAGAGGTATAACCAACAAGATAATGACTAGTAGTTAGAAGGGATTCTCTGGAACAAGCTTAAATTCCTTTGATATTAAATTGATACTCACAATGATGACGGACTTACCAACTTGCAGCATGCTTCTTAAGGATGTATGATAGGCCTTTCTAAATGCCATGGGTATCATATGTTGTTGATGCCACTGAGAGATTCTCATGCTTAGAAAGAGGATATAGAGTTCATATTTGCAAGTACATGCACATCTTTCGACTTTCTATGTTTTCTTCTTAGGCACCTTTATGATGCAGCACCCCCTGCCCCAACAGGTTCTACGTGACCTCCCGGTCTTAGGATCGTTCTAATCTTTTCCCTGAGTCAGATTGAATCTTCGATTTTCCCCACAGGGAATATCTCACACACACAAGGGTGTATCCACAGGTCCTTATGAGTTATGCCTGCGTGATCAAACACAGGGCGCTAACTCTACACACCTGATCAAAAAATATGATCGGGACTTTTACCTAAAAGGAATTTCAGATTTCGCGACTTCGCGAATCCTAACATAAGTTCCTTGACTCTTCAACCTCCAAAACTTGAAATGTCAACGAAGGTTGACTCCTTCAATGCACTGAACACACACCACTTGTTGCCCACTAATTTCGGCTTTTTGGGACTTGATCAAACAACTGCAATCATTCCTCTTCCCTTATGATTCCTTGAATTCCAAAATTTCTCCTTTAGCGAGATCGACGGCCTTTCAGGATTTTCGCCGAACCTTGACCACTCCTTTGACTTCCTCTGCACGTATTCTCTGACTGATACTTGGGACCCTCCTTTTTGCATTTCTCTCTTTGTGATTTCAGGAGTTGTGTTGACCATGCAACTCTACCTCTTGAGTCCCAAAACCCCGAAACCCGATTGGGGCCCAATGACTATTGTCCCTCAACCTTTCGGTAATTTTTCCTTTCTCTCTTCGGGATTTCGCGACTCGCAAAAATCCATGACAGAGATTTTCCTTACCTTTCGAAACTCCAATTCTCAAATTCCCAAAGTCTCACCTCCCACGTGATCTATGACTAAGATCTTCCTCGATCCGATGGCTCTGGATCTTTTGGGATTTCGCGAACCGGGAGTTTGAAAATCTCGATTCCAAAATCACAGCCTCCTCTACTTCTTGAACCCCGAAATACCAAAATGCCGAAATGGGCTCAACAATGATTAGTCCCAAACCAAATCTCCATCTATGTGATTGCTTCCTCCGTGACCACAGCCCTATTCCAAAGACATGTCGCATTTTGCGACTTTGGGGTTTTCAACGCAAAGTGCCTCGACTCCTTGTCATCGGAATTGTCGAAATGTCGAACCCTGAAATATCGAAATGCCGAAATTCCACTCCAAAGGGGGATCAAAAACTCCTATTGCTTCTCATCCAACATTTTCTACTCCTCGTGAGCTCTTGAACACTAAAAGACACTTAGCCTTAACCTTCTCACAGATCTGCGAGATCCAACGGTCCACGGGATTTCGACACTTCTTCCTGGAAGCGCTCCACCATCTGATTCTACCCTTGTTAATCTCTTTCACGATTCTAGACTTGGAGCAACCAAGGATTTGGCATGCATTCCAAACTCACAATTCCAAAATTCACGAAATGATCCAACAATGTACGCAAAGCATGATCAATGGTTCACGTTGATCCTAGATCCTAAGGTGATGGGTTCATCCACCTCTAACCACCTTACAACTTCCTTTGATCCTACGGTCCTTGCGATTTTGTGAGTTCTCCACAGATAATTATGACCGTCCACCTCTGCTTCTCAAAGAATTTTGGCCAATGACTTGGCACCCTCCTTCTGTTGTCTGGACGTAACTTCGACGGTCCAGATCCAACCTTCTATCATTGATCCAACAACTGTTGTATCTCCCTCCCGAGATTTCTCACATCCTTCAGGACTTGGAAGACTTTCAAGTTTTCAAAGGCCTTGACCTTTGCTCCCTCTACGAGCTCAATTCCTTTGGATATCGCCTAATTTCTAGGAACGTTATCCCTTCTAATATTTTTCGACTGTGAAACCTTAAAGGGTTTCTCGACCTTCTTCTCACTCTTTTTTTACTTGGTGTGATAAGGCACTATCCTTCCTAAGCTTTGTTTACCCGAGCCTCTAGGAGACTCACCCTTATGTGTCCTCAAAGGGAAATCTGGTGTCCTCCTGACGACCTTCTGCTCAATCCCTCTTTACTGAGCTTAATAGAGTATTTAGTAACTTTGTGAGTGTCTCTCCTTGACACTTCTCTTCCCAATAGAACTTGAAAAGAGTCCTTCTGTGCACTCTATGCAACTGCTCAATGCCCTCCTGGAAGAGCTTCCACAAAATCCTCAAAGATTATGTTTTCTCTATGAAATTGAAACAGAATTCTTTTGTGCACTCTATGCACTTGCTCAATGCCCTCTTGGCAAAGATTCATAGAACTTTAGACGTTTTGTCTTCCCTATGTGCCCTCCTTTGCACAGTTCGACCTCCAAGGTGTTCAACAACCTTGAGGTTTCTCCCTAAGTCAGTGACTCCAGCTGGTGTGTCCTTTTGGCACGTCTCTGTCTGAACTCTGTAGAATTCAGAAGTGCACTCCTTGCACTGGCTTGCAGAACCCGCAATATTCTGGCATGTAACCTCTTGCATGAAGCCTCAAAGAACCCAAACCTGAAATCAAAGAACTCAGAGATAGTAAATTTTTTCTATCCCTGTAAATGCAAATCTACTCATACATCTACAACATATCATAACACACACAGATGACATTCATGGAAGACACATAAACACATAGAAACACATGTATGCAGGAAAAACTGCTTTGTATTAACTTCAAAGTTTGATTACAATGTGTTCGAGCTCGGACTGTAACATACTATTGGATCTCTCTCTCTCTATGCATTATCTACTTCTATGCCTTCTCTACAGAATAATGCCTACAGATACAAAGGATGTTTTTTTTTACAAAAGGGGGATCCTCAAGCGCTTCCCTCCATCCTCACCAACTCTCATTAATTACAATGAATTACATTGAATGGGCCATCTAATCCGAATTGGATCTAGATCCCCATAAACCTGTCAGCCATTAAGGCGACACCAACTACAACATGCTCGAAGTCATGGCTTTGGCTCTACCAGCCTTACAAACATTTAATACATTAAATTCAAATTTGAAGTTTGAAAGTGAGAGGGCTACGCATGTCCTCTCCATTGAATGCGTGTTGGGTGTGCTGGTTGGCTGGCACTTGATGACGTGGAGTGATGCTCCTGCATCATACTCCTCAGCTACAAAAATCATGAGCTCCTGCTCATGAGCTTCCCAGCACCACTGTTGAAATCCACCTGGATCCCAAGCAGTTCTCTGGAGTTGTCCATCTGCTCCACTGCTTCACTGCTACTACTGCATCTATTTCCCTGCTGCTATGGCAGGTTCTCCTATACTCAACTCCTCCTCACTGGCAGTTTTCGCTACTGACCTCAACATCATCCTTCTAATCTTCTCAATATCCTAATCCAGTTGCTCCCATGGATGCCTTTCCTTTTGCAGTGTGCTCCACTGCACTTCTTCCCTACAAATGGGTAGATCATCCTGATCCCCCAGACTATCTTCTTCCTCTATGGCCTCAACTTGCCACCCTACTACAAAATTCAGCTCTACAGTCTTATCTTCTTGACTGATCTGTTGTTCAGTCATCTTCTCTGACAGACTTGTTTCTGTCATTTCGCCTTGTGCTAGTTGAATTCCAGCTTCCTCTAGCTGCTCCTCAGACTAGAATTTTCCTTCATCTTCTAATGCATGCCTCGGCATTGCAGTCATCATCAACTGTTCAGCTCCCTGGCTGAAATTTTTGAGAAATTCCTCGGAATTCTCCTCTACTAACATCTGCATGACTTTCTTCTCTCAACAGTCGTCTACTGGTTCTGGATGGTTCAACCAATCCTCCATCATTTCTATCTCCTTCTCCCAAGGAGTGAGCATGTCAACTATGTGCTCCTCTTCTTCTCCTTGGGAAACTTTTTACATCTGATCCATGTCTTTGACAGTCACAGCTGGTTGTCCTTCCGATGTTGCTGCCTCTACAACACAAGCTCTCGCCTCAACTAGGCTAAGTAGCAGGAATATCTCAATTCCTCCAATGATCAGAAAGTGTGTATGATCCTTCTCTATCATCTCCTCTCGCTGACCCAAACTCATCCCTGAGTCCATGAGACTTTCAGACAGTCTCATATGCTCTCCCTTGCCCACTTGGCAATCTGGGATTTATGTGTTGCTCACCTGGCAATATTTGAGATCCTCTAGTGATCCCATCTCATTGCCTTCCTGGAAACCTGAATATTTTTTCTATGCTCATGGCAGTCCTTGAGATCATCCCGTGACCTCTTCTTATTGCAACCTTAAATTTCTTCACTACCTTCCTAGCAGTTCATGAGATCTTCCAGCAATCTTTCCTCCTCATCATTACTGAGATTTCTCCCACCTTCTGGCTCACAGATATGAACCATTTCCTGTTCACCTCTGAGGTGTTCAACATGCCTCAACCATCCTATTAATAGCCTTCACTGTCCTTTGGCCGACAATTTCTTGACTGGCCACTTTTCTTTCCTCCTTAGAGGCCATTCATACACCCAATGTGTCTTTGTGTTCTGCTGCACCCACAGTGCAAGCTCTTCCATCCTCGCCCTTATCTTAGCGATTTCTTTATCCATTTCATCTTTTATCTACTGCTGGTGGTTCTTCTTTCCACTGCATCCATGGCCTTCAGTAGCCATCTTCATGTTCCTGTCTGCCCTCCTAGCAAACTTGTTATTGTCACTCTGCAACCATGAGTGCTTCCAGCCTTTCCTACACTCCTCCTGACTGTCTATTGACTATTACACACCTTGCAACAATCATCACAGAGATTCAAAACTCTGTCTTCCTCTTTTTCCTGAAATATACAGGCAAAATCCTGCTCTGATACCACAACTTACGCAGCACCCCCTGCCTCAGCAGGTTCTACGCAACCTTCTGATCTTAGGATCATTCTAAACCTTTCCCTGAGTCAGATTGACTCTTCGATTTTCCCCACAGGGAATATCTCACACACACAAGGGTGTATCCATAGGTCCTTATGAGTTATACCTGCGTGATCAAACACAGGGCGCTAAATCTACACACCTGATCAACAAATATGATCGAGACTTTTACCGAAAAGGAATTTCGGATTTCATGAATTCGTGAATCCTGACGTAAGTTCCTTGAGTCTTCAACCTTTGAAACCTGAAATGTCAATGAAGGTTGACTCCTTCAATGCACCGAACACACGCCACTTGTTTCCCACTAATTTCGGATTTTCGGGACTTGAGCGAACAACCAACAATCGTTCCTCTTCCCTTATGATTCCCCGAATTCTGAAATTTCTCCTTTGGTGAGATCGACGGCCTTTTGAGATTTTCGCCGAACCTTAACCACTTCTTTGACTTCCGCCACATGTATCCTCTGACTAATAATTGGGACCCTCCTTTTGGCATTTCTCTCTTCATGATTTCAGGAGTTGTGTTGACCATTCAAATCTACCTCTTGAGTCCCGAAACCCGATTGGGGCCCAACGGCTATTGTCCCTCAACCTTTCGGGAATTTTTCCTTTCTCTCTTTGGGATTTCGCGACTCACAAAAATCCACGGCAGAGAGTTTCCTTACCTTTCAAAACTATAATTTCTGAATTCCTGAAATCTCACCTCCCACGTGATCTACAGCTGAGATCTTCCTCGATCCGAAGGCTCTAGATCTTTTGGGATTTTGTGAACCAGCAGTTTGAAACTCTCAATTCCAAAATCACAGGCTCCTTTACTTACCGAACCCCGAAATGATGAAATGTCGAAATGGGATCAACAACGATTAGTCCCTGACCAAATCTCAGTCCATGTGACTGCTTCCTCCGTGACCACAACCCTACTCCAAAGACATGTTGTGTTTCGCGACTTCAGGGTTTTCAACGCAAAGTGCCCTGGCTCCTTGTCATTGGAATTGTCGAAATGTCGATCCCTGAAATGCCAAAATGACAAAATTCCACTCCAAAAGGGGATCAACAGATCCTGTTGCTTCTCATCCAACGGTCGCTACTCCTCCTGAGCTCCTGAACGATAAAACACTAAAAGACACTCAGCCTTAACCTTCTCACAGATCTGCGAGATCCAACGGTCCACGTGATTTCAGCACTTCTTCCTGAAAGCGCTCCACCATCTGATTCTACCCTTGTTAATCTCTTTCATGATTTGGGACTTGGAGCAACCAAGGATTTTCCATGCACTCCAAACTCATGATTCCCGAATTAATGAAATGATTCAATGGCTTACGCAAATCACAATCAATGATTCACGTTGATCCTGGATCCTAAGGTGATGGGTTCATCCACCTCTAACCACCTTGCATCTTCCTTTGATACTACGATCCTCGCAATTTTGTGAGTTCTCCACAGAGAATTCTAACCATCCGCCTCTGCTACTCAAGGACTTCTGGCCAATGACTTGGCACCCTCCTTCTAGTGTCTGGACGTAACTTCGACGGTCCAGATCCAACCTTCTATCGATGATTCAACAACTGTTGTAGCTCCCTCCCAATATTTCTCACCTCCTTCCAGACTTGGAAGACTTTCAAGTTTTCAAAGGCCTCGACCTTTGCTCCCTCTACGAGCTCAATTCCTTTGGATATCGCCTGCATTCTAGGAACGCTATCCCTCCTAAGCTTTGTCGACTATGAAACCTCAAAGTGTTTCTCGACCTTCTTCTCACTTTATTTTTACACGGTGCGCTAAGGCACTATCCTTCCTAAGCTTTGTTTACTCGAGCCTCTAGGGAACTCGCCCTTCTATGTCCTCAAAGGGAAATCTGGTGTCCTCTTGAAAACCTTCTGCTCAAGCCCTCCTTGCTGAGCTTAATAGAGTATTCAGTAACTCTGTGAGTGTCTCTCCTTGACACTTCTCTTCCCAACAAAACTTGAAAAGAGTCCTTCTATGCACTCTATGCAACTGCTCAATTCCCTCTTGGAAGAGCTTCCATAGAATCCTCAGTGATTTTGTTTTCTCTCTAAACTCGAAATAGAATTCTTCTGTTCACTCTATGCACTTGCTCAATTCCCTCTTGGTAGAGATTCAAAGAACTTCAAACGTTCTGTCTTCCCTCTGTGCCCTCCTCTGCACAGTTCGACCTCCAAGGTGTTCAACAACCTTGAGGTTTCTCCCTTAGTCAGTGACTCTAGATGGTGCGTCCTTCTAGCACATCTCTGTCTGAACCTTGTATAATTCAGAAGTGCACTCCTTGCACTGGCTTGCAGAACCTGCAGTATTCTATCATGCAACCTCTTGCATGAAGCCTCAAAGAACCCAAACCTGAAATCAAAGAACTCAGAGACAGTAAATTTTGTCTATCCCTGCAAATGCAAATCTACTCATACATCTACAGCATATCATAACACACACAGATGACATTCATGAAAGACACATAAACACATAGAAACACATATATGTAGGAAAAACTGCTTTGTATTAACTTCAAAGTTTGATTACAATGTGTTCGAGCTCAGACCGTAACATAGTCTCGGCTCTCTCTCTCTCTATTCATTCTCTACTTCTATGCCTTCTCTACCAATTAATGCCTATAGATACAAAGGATGTTTTGTTTTACAAAAGGGGGCTCCTTGAGTGCTTCCCTTCATCCTCACCAACTCTCATTAATTATAATGAATTACATTGACTGGGGTGCTTCCCTTCATCCTCACCAACTCTCATTAATTATAATGAATTACATTGAATGGGCATCTAATCCAAATTGGATCTAGATCCCCATAAAACCCCATACCACTAAGGCTATATACTAACCACAACATGCTCAAGGCATGGCTTCAAATTTCATCTTTACAAACATTTAATACATTAAATTCAATTTGAAATTTGAAAGTGAGAAGGTTGCACCTCTCCTCTCCATTGAACGCTGGGCATAGGTGTGTTGGTTGGCTGGCTTTGATGACGGGAGGATGCCTCAAGATCAATTTTAGGTGCTCTTCGAATAGTTATTCGTTGGGGGGATAGAATCTGTCTCCAACTTTGGGACATGTTCTCACTTGATGAGTGCATGAGAACCTCAAATATCTAGGACACCTGACCGAGACAAAAGAAGGTATCATTAGATTACAAAACTATCTAGGAAACTGAGAATAAAAAATTCACACTTTTATATATATATATATATATATATATATATAGATATGCATGCATGCATGAAAATGCAAGACACTCATAGAATATGATTGGAAATAAAAAGATGCATAATGCAGATTGATGTAAGGAAGATGCAATGCATTTATTCTAGCATGCAGATGCACTATAGCACATATGACCTAACTAACAAACCTAAGGGTCGAAGCCCTAAGTGCCATCTATATATGGGTGGAGACGAGATGCCTCATAATCAATAGGAACCTTCCTTCCCATCATGGTGGACACGTTATAAAGATTGTTTTCTTTGTTTTTAACAATGAAGGGGCCAACCCATAAAAATTCATCCTTGAGATCATATTTGCTGTCCTCTTTTCTTGTCCCATAATAAAACTAATATTCCCTCTCCATATTCAATGTATGGATCATCTTCAATGTAAAGCTCTGGGGGAGGGGCAACTTCCTGGATGCTTTGATAATTTTTCATTCTCTTGTTTCTTTCATTGTGTTTTTTCTCATCATTCTCAGTAATATATTTTACCTCACCCACATCTTCTTTTTTATCATAATGTCTAACCAATCCTTTATCATACTTGTTCATTTTGGTGGATAAAACTTCAAATGCTTCTTCATTTGCAAAGTGAAAGTTTGAGGCATCATGGTTGAGGATCATTGGATATTCTATCAAATTCATCATCACTTGCGGTGTTTGTTCCATTGAGAAAAAATACATGGTGTTTCGATTCAAATTGACTATACAAGACCTCATATGTGCCATCTCCCATTGGTACGAAGGCTGTGAAAATTCCATATTCATATAACTTTCCATCTCATTGGACCAATCTCTTGACAAAAGCATTCCCCAAGCAGGGGGACATCAACTACAACAATATCTGTGGGAAATATTATTTTGGGAAGATGGTATAGGTATGTGTCTACATCCTTTGATACACTAGATACTTTGACTACTTTTGACTCCATCCCACAAACGTTTCCATAAGATCATGAGATTCCCAACCCAAGTTATTGGAATACTCCAATAGGCATTACTGTGGTGGACACTCTTGAATAAATCATGCAATTGTTTATCCAGAAACCATTCATAACCAAGGAAACATATAAAGGAGGGATCCCATTTGATATCCCAATGAGATTTTGGCTACTAATGTTGGTGGGTGGGTCATTTGCTTCTTCATCAAGATTGAAAAACTTCATTACCTCCTTTTTCATTTGTGGAAGTCTACATATTTATGAAAGTGGAATGGGAGCATTTATCTTATTGAGCACACTTTCAATATCCACATTGAAGAAAGTGCTCACAGTTATATCCTTATCGCTTTGGTACTTCCTGAGCTGGAGGGTAGGGAAAACTGGCTCAGGAACAAGTGGAGGTTAGTATGTTGATCAAGGCTGCTAAATAAGGTTGTAACAACAATTATAGCAACAGATTAATATGGTTGCTAGTGTTAGTGGAAAGTTTCAAGAAGATCTTTGAAAAAACATTTGGTCTCATTCATCCACAAGAATGTAAAAATCAGTGCCTTTTAGAGCTTATGGAGTCACTACTGATTACTGAGGGGGGGTGAATTATTAATAGTGTAATTATAATCCTTCTTCAAATGTTATATCAATGTAGAATTATTGTCCAATAATGAGTAGTAAAATAAACAATCACACACATACACAATACACCATTTTACGTGGAAACCCAAATCGAGAAACCACTTTAATGTTTTTTTCTTATATGTCTTAAATATCATATTCATTGGAAGCACTAACTTCCTTTGTTTCCAAATGAGAATCGAAGGAGGCTCCAACTCTAGTTTCGTGTGGCTACAACCTGAGGGAAGTCTAACTCCAATTCTCCTGCTACAAACTGTATGGGAGGCTACAACCTTCAATGTTCTCTGGCTACAACCTGAAGGTGGATACAACCACCATCCTTGCCCCCGCCATCTACCAACCTGGAAGAAGTAGAATGATGGAACCATTTTCACACTATTACTGTGAAATATACCGCTGTAAACATGTACCAATAAATCTGGAACCATGCATCAACATGTACTCTCAACTCCAGAATCAACTCCTCAGATTATACCATGTATCAACCATGCACCAACCTCAGAATCAACTTGTACCATAAACAAGTGCATCCAACCATGTATCAAGTATGTACCAATCATCTTTTCAACTATTCATCAACTATGACTATCAATATGTAAATACCAACATCATCAACTATACACCTCATGTATGTGTGCCAACTCATCAACTACTTGTCTCAACCATGTATTCAACATGTACTACAACCAAAAGACCTCATCACTATCATCCAAATATGATTTGTAGCACCAGAATAGACCTGGTGTATATGATCACATTCTGCAAACCTTCTTAACTTTAAAAAAAGACTAGCATTTTCATCAAACTTTTCTTTAGACTCACATGCCTAGTTTTGGATTAGTCAACAACCCACTGAAGTGTAATCATAACTTGAACCGTAATGTATAAAAGATTCAAAACTGATAATAATAATGATCTTAACGTGTTTTATGTACTCAATTTTCACTACTTGGAACCTTCTTAGAAAAGGGAGTTATAGCAAAATGGCATACCTTGCTGAATTTTGGCTTATTCTAGAGAGAGAGACCTTGTAGAGCATGCCCTCACACAAAATATTTGATGAAATGATCTGGTAATTCCATATAGAATACTAAAGAATGTACCCTAACCGACACATTTTGTCTCACTGAATTTGGATCTGTTATGAATAATTTATGATGTTTTTACCTTAAAACACTGATTTTGACTAGTTTTAGGACTGGCTACAAACCCTATTTTCTATGGAGTGTAACTCCCAAAATAACGACCCAATAAGTTAAATTTTTCCAAAGATACTTGGATATGTTTTCTCACTTTCAGAGCAATTTCAATATCTGAAACTTCATTAAAAGAAATTTATAGCGAAAAATGGTGAGATGACCTGTAAATAACATACCTTAGAAGCACCATCAAAAAGAATTTATCCTTCCCTGCATTTCGGCCTTCTTTCTTCAATTTCAATTCTGTAGAATTATTATTTAGATATTTGGTTACCCCAGAAACATATATATATTCACTGATTCTCAAGGTGATTCAAATGAGAGAGCCTTGCTCTCCATTTATACTCTCCAAGCAGCTTCCTTTAAAACATCTTCTAGGTCACTTGGCCCACTTTCATTTTAGGTTGGGTCCACTTTCTAATTTCTCCATTAAATTTATTATCTAAATGATTTTATTTGTATTCACTTGAATATAATACACCTATCACTTCACTTTATTATTTACCTTTTTGTAAAATCTCTTAAACCACTTTTGACTACTTTCACCTTTGGGGTTTCAGATGACATATGAGGGTCCCCTACTGTAGAAGGCCATAACTCTCAAACCGTGAGGGAGTTATGTGACATTATACATACCACTCAGAAATGAAATGACATGTACTATCCATATAGAATAGCATTATTCTAAAATATATCATAACTCATATCATATCTATCAAACAAACTTGGGTCCATTACCCAAACCTCGTCTCCAACTTCTCATGGGCATAACTCTAACCATGAGGAATTATGAGACGCTCCACATACCAATTATGAAATGAAATGACAAGCACTATCCATTCAGGATATTTTCTCTCCACAAAATCACTCTTCCTTCATCTCATTATTCCACAATAAGCATGGTTTCTCTTCCACAAAGCGTTTCACGGGAGGGATTTCACCATAAGGGGACCACTTAGGAGTTCATCCATATTTACTTCTATCAATCATGACAAAAAAAATAATGAGTCATATTTACATCAAACAATATTGGGTCCATTACCTCCAAGCTCTTTGTAAAGCACAGGCTTTCTTCAAGGGTTGACATCAATGAAAACCAAGCAACCTTAATCGAAAGTAACTTATGACCTTGTCACACATTTGAATCACACAGTAACTTTATGACCTTTGGTCACACATTTGAATCGAAAGTGGGCTCTTTATGACCTTGGTCACACATTGACTCACGCTTTAAAAGATTATGTTTCATATCTTCTACTAGTAGAACATTTTCATTTTTCATTCTTGTTCCCAATTAACTGTGTCTTTTTCCAATGATTTTTGATGAATAATCATTTCCAAAGGAGACTCCATCATCATTTCCAAAAGGAGACCGATCCACTTCTTTCCTTTTCAGAATGTAAGAAACTTGTCTCTATCAATTGCCATGTGTTTTGAACATCCATCACAACATACCAACCACATTTTTTATTATCTTGTATAAATAATCGCATTCTCATTGCTATACTGATCTTTTCTTTTCTTATCCATGTCATTTTCGAGGTTCTTGTTTGTGACTTGAGGTTCTTTAGGAGGGATCATTATTCTCCATAATTCTTGGCCATGTGTCCAAAATTTTATCTATAACATTCCACTTCAGGGCTCAAGGATTCAAACCCGTTGTAACTTCTACTTTGTGTTGTCAATTAGGTCTTCTTTGAATAACCCCTTGTGTATGGCTCTCAAAGTAGTTATTGTTACTATTGTTAGTTCTCGGCAATTTCATGTACTTTTATGTCCAAATCATTATGTAAGCATAACATAAACCAAAAATATAGTTTGATACCTCAGAAGTTGAAGATCTTATGAAAGGAGGTGTTTTATGAACTTTCTCTCGAGGGCCCTGCCTTATCCGGTTGTTGATTCTAAAATCTGAATCTTTTCAGTGGATGAGTGTCCCTGTGACCTCTTGGATATCTTTTTATCCCCTTTGATTGTTTTGCATAACTTTTGATTTGTTTCTTGCTCGTTGTTTTGGAGCTTGATCCTTTCGGTTCTATTGTATCCAAGTCCGACTTGTCAAGATAAGATTTTGATTGCTAATAATGTCATACAAAACTTTTGAATTGTTCTGCAAATTTTTCTTTTGAATATACTTTCAAGGTGACACCCTCTGCCTCCGTGTTTTCAATGATCATAACCTTATTCTAGTTGTTCTTGAGTGCTTCTTCACTATTTTATCTTCTTCTATTTGAACCTTCAATTGCGGATCATTTGTTCTAGTTCTTGAGTGTCTTTTTCTTTATCTTGTTTTGCTTGTAGTTTCTTGTTTTTTATCTTATGATAACTTCTATAGCACTCATTAATTCTTCCTAAGTCAACTGCCTCTTCAATCTTTTCTTCATATGCTTCTTCATATTCTTCTTCGAGTCTTCTTTATCAAATTCTTCTAATGCCATGAATAGAACTTCCCCTCGCTTCATTGTCACTGACTTAATCTTCATCCGATGATGAGATGTGTTCTTTGGCAAAATTTTTCTTGAAAACTTTCTTTTGTAGTTCTTTTACCTTTATGTTTGTCTACCCTTGAGTAACCTTTCATCATTTCTTTTTCTTATGTAGACATTTGTTAGAAAAAATGACCAATACCATCACAATTAAAAAAATCAAAGGAAGCTTACTCTATACCTACCGTTGGTTCCTTTCAGAAACGTTTTGACTAAGCACAATTTCTTCATCATTTTTCGAGACATCATTGTTGCTGCTATATTCTTTCTTGTTCTTTTATTTTTCTTGATCTTTTCATGTTTAGGCCACTTTGAAGACCGATTTCCTCGCTCATTTCTCATCTCATATGTCAGTGAAGATTCTATGCCATTCATGCCATTGAGTTTAGATAATGACTTTCTTCTAGTGTTGATATCTTAGGGTTGAATCTCATAGAAGAGATCTTAGTACCTTTGAACAATTGCAAATTCTTCGATTTCTTCTCCCAATCCTAAGTGTTATCACCTAAATTTCACACACAAAGACATGGTGACAAGAACTCAACATCTTCAAAACAAGAATGAAGTCATTCATGGCACCGAATTAATTTCACAAGATGGTAAAAACAATAAAACTATACAAAGTAACCAAAATTGAAGGGCTCTCATGGTTAAGTGCATAAGATATGCTTAATGAACGCATAATGGTACAAGACGCCACACAATGCGCCGTTGTTGGCGAAAAACCCCACGCGACTCGCTAAATGCTCATTTATGGAATTGGTCGGCTCCTTAACCACTTATGGATCAGCTCCCAAGACAATTTGACTCCCAAATCTGAAAGCGCTGAATCTCATGGTAGGCTAGTCAGACCTAATTAAGCCCCAAAGAGCCCATTTTCACACCTCAAAAGAGTTACATAATCACCCAATGCAATGCTATGAAAATCCATGAAGAAACATCATTTTCAAGGAATTTCATGTAATGTTATGTCGCTTAGATTGTTTTAAGGACTCCACTTTGGCAATAACACATTAGCACTATTTTACGAGCCATTCACCTATCCATTGAGTGAATGTGCTTTGGAGTTCTTTTCACCATCATTTTCATCTTCTCATTGTAAGGAGAGAGTAAGTTTTGAGGCCCTCAAGAGCCTTCCATTAGAGAAAGAAGGGACTCATAGTCCCTTTCTTTCATTGTGCTTTGATTTCATCAATTGATCACCCTAAAACATTGGTGATATTGGTCTTTGTGTTTTTATTTCTTTATCCATATGCCCATAGTTTTAGTTTGTTTTGATTTAATTCTGTTTATAGTTTTGTTTTTGTTTTCAACTCTTTTCCTCTACAGC
Source organism: Picea sitchensis (assembly GCA_010110895.2). Taxonomy (NCBI): domain Eukaryota; kingdom Viridiplantae; phylum Streptophyta; class Pinopsida; order Pinales; family Pinaceae; genus Picea; species Picea sitchensis. Next base: position 26,586 of record SNQJ01S0048352.1, on the reverse strand, counting down.
TGTCATGCTCAAGAAGACCCAATCATATGTAAGCACCTCTTCATTTGCTCACCAAGTGACCTAATAGGTGCAAATAGATTTCATGCATCATACCGGGATTAGGGTATCAATTCCTTCCCTCATTTTAAGGTTTATTTTGCTTCTTTTGTTTTCATTAACTTGTGCACAAACCGCCTCTGGCCGACCTCGCTAATCACCAATTCAAGGGAGAATTGAGAGAATTCCATCCGAATTTCCTCTCGTCCGCTTGCCACAAAAAGCATGGGTATTTCACCGATGCAGTGCATCACAAGATGCACCTTTTACTGGCACTGTCTTCACAAGCATGCACTTTTTCGATTCTCAGACGCGACGGTCATTCAGGCCTCACACTAGGGTCATGGTGATTTTGCACAAATTTTACATTGTGGGTTAATTGGGATGGGAAGGCCATGGGCCCTTAAAATGATATGCATGCTCTAAATACTGCAGACTACACTTATTCTAACTTATAAAGGGGTTAGTCTAACATAGGCACTTAGGAGGATAAAAATCATTTTCCTTCTTGCTTTTTTGCCACATGGATGGCTTGTTGTGACTAATAATCTAAAGTGGACATCAATTTTAATCACATATAAACTTACATCGGTACTTGAAAATTGAAGTAACAATCATTGAGTACGCTCTTCTCTTATGTACTTCGTTTATCTTTGAGAATCAAAAGATTAAAAACAATCTCATCTCCTTTAACAAAAGTTTAAAACCTTTTAGAGAGGACAAAGGCCTTATTGGGACCCCTCTTAGTTTCATTTTTTGAACATATTTTAAATTTGTAATGGGCCCATACATGCCCACATGTCACAAAGGTAGGATAATGGTTGGAATCTTGATTTCTTAGATCAAAAAAACTAGGAAGGTTTGTAATCTGCCCACACATGCCCACATGTTCAATCTAGATAGTTTCATGCTTTTTCTATATTACATCATCATAGGGAGATAAAGGATAGTAACGTATCACATGTCCACATGCTACTTCTAGGATTTTAAAATTCACAAGGTTGTACCAATGACATCTAGCTAATTAGGTAATCAAACTCTGTAAGGACCAAGAACCACATGCAGGAAGGTGACATCTAATTAACTAAAACTTGGCACATTTTCACTCACACACAAAAATCACCTTTGCACTCACATAGCCTTTTCTAAAACATGGAGTTCAAAGTAAGTTTCTCCAAAGGGATTCAAAATTTTCATCTTTTCGGGACAGACTTTCCACTCCCACTTTAATCAAAATGAGGTTGGTTTTCACCCCAAATTTCTCACAAACAACATCATCTAAAATCTTTTCTAAAACTCACTGCTTTTCTCCACATGAGGTGCCAAAAGAAAATTTTTAGTCTATGTAGGATTTCAAGGATAGGCATACAAATAACTCCCCGTTATCTGTTCTCACATTGTCAAAACATAGGGTTGTCAAATAGGGAACTTCAAATCCTCCAAGTCAAGTGTTCCAATCACCATATATGTGGAGATACCCATGAAGGGTTGAAGGTCGAGGTCCTGTTGTTCTGTGCGCCCCCTGGAGGCACCACCTCTTTGGACGGATCCAGCCCGCGGATCTTGCTTCTTAGGTCAAAATCTAAATGCCGACTTGACCGGGAAGTACCTAGTTACCAAATTTTAGGATATCTACCGAGGTGGAAATTGTGGGTTGAATTGCACCCCATTGGACTTTGTGTGGCTATTGGGAAATATCACAAATTTCTTTTGGGATATGCCCTCTACCCCTCATATTATAACCAAGAGCCATCCTTCACTAGTCTCTCTTCCAATAGGACTTTAGACTTCACTGAGAACCATCGAAGGTCCAGGTTATTTGAGAGGAAGGACGTTATGTCTTCTAGGACACGAGTATTTGCTTTCTTTTTTATTCCCCACGGACAAAACCCCACTTACCCATATATATGCTTCTTTTCTCATGTTATGTATGATACACATCCGCTACGCTTGATTTGGATATATATATTGTGTAAAACATTCAACGCAAAGGCTCTTGTTTCTATATATTTCTCACCACTTGTTACACACATTTACACAACTAACTGACATCATAGGGGAACCACATAACCCTCTGGGCTGCTCACTTATCGTTTGCTCAATCTTCCGCCTATCTTAGGGGAGTATCTAGTCGTATTCGGCCATCGGTAGCTCCTTCACACACTCACAGGAGTGCTACTATCTTAGGATCGCTTGTGCTTGTTCTACATTACGGTCATCTCCCAAGATCATCCGCCACTGCCTTCTTTACATGGAAAGCGGGGACCCACTTCCTCTCAAGGAGGGAGCCACCAACCCACCTAGTCCCCATCAAGGGTCAGGTTCACAACACGCCATGGCTGAGTTAACCCTCCCCACCACTGCTGCATGCTACAGCCACTTCTCTCAATATTTCGGATCTCACCAAGCTTACCACGATCTTATATTGCATGACGCCACATGGCTCCCAATGCCAACCAAACTTCCTTCAGACATACCAAAGTTTGAAGGAGCAAGTGTGATGACCTCTACCAACCATGTCATGAGATCTTTCATCTATGGTGTTCTTCCAATAGCATTATGGATGATTCCATCGAACTACGATTATTTCAACGCACAATCACTATCCCATCAGCCAAATGGTATGTCGAAAATCGTGGTCCCATAAGAGGCCCCACAAAGCATCTTTGACCTTTTTCCAATTACCCATCCGCCATGACAATGGTTCAGAATTGTTGTCTAACTTCAAACAGACTCCTCAACCACCCACATCTCCCTACTCATCTATGAGTGGCGGACATAGTTTAGGTAAAGCGTAGTAAACCACCAAGCAAAGAAGGTTCTTGATCGGGTTTCTTAGATCACTTGTCTCTCTACCTGGAAAGGATGTCGCTTCCACCTTCCAATTCAAGAAGAATCCATTAGTAAGGCCCAACAATATGACCTTATTTATGCGCAATCAGGGTACTTATACACGGCACTTCCTAGTCTTCCAAAACTCCGTGTCGCTCTGGCCAAGACAAACTCGGGATGTCTCATTCGCCAGACGGACTAATAGGTGCTACCACACACCATGGTCCACACAACTCCCAACCACTCAATGCATGTATGGAACACCTCAATACCACCGGCATATGGGGGCAATTCCTTATTACCCTCACTTCCTATCAACAACCATACCTCGTTACTATACTCTCCACCCATCAAGGACTCACCACCGCACCCCCATACATCCACTTAACCCTACACACAAGTGGTACTCCCTCAACGTCATTTTATAGTACTAGTGAAAGCACTATTCCTTCCTATGTACTTTATGGATTGGTACCACCACAAATCCATACTTCCCATTTCCCGTTCCCTCCATAACTTCCATGGTTCCCCACATCCTTTTCATGCGGGGTAAGTTTTTTCAACCTCTCACGGGCCAACAATACCAAAATTTTGAACGCTAAACATAGCCAATCCAACTCACCACGAACAACACCAAGAAGAAAGGACGAACGTGAAAAACAACAACCCTGGTCAAGGTGGAATCAACCCCACAAGACCAACCCACTGGGGGAAACCGGGGAATCATAATCCAGAACCCAAGGGGGAAATAATAACAACGCCAAGGGAGAAATAATGTCAAAACCATACACCCTTGTTCTCTTTGTGGCGAAGTTCGACCATTACACTCACCATTGCCCTAGATCGCTGATTTCAAAAGGTTGAAAACCTCTTCGAGCTCTTCTCCTCGCATAAACGCCGCAATTCACAACAGATAGTAACAACCCTCCCCCGCCGGTATTTAAAAATCCTATCCCACATCATAAGTGATAAATACCCAACAAGATGCACACCATCCCCCACCACAAATGGGACAATACCACAACCCCAAAAAATCCAGCAGAACGAACAATCCACCTCACCAGCGAGGAAGAAATCCTTCGCAAACACTAATCGCTGCATTCAAATGAGTCTACCTTATCTCCAGAGACAACCTCGCGACCAACGAGGACTTCGCTATGATCCTCGCCTTCGGGCTTAAAAACCACAATTTCACTGGCATTCCTCGCATCCCTTCGCGTAGGAATGTCCACAACCCACAAAAGTCTGTGTACCCACAACTATAGCTTGGTCGATGAATTAGCACAATCCATGGCTTCATGTCGGTCTTGGAAGTCCTCCTGACTTGTCCAACACAACGGAAATATCTACTTTCCACCTTAGGAGCTTGACCCCGCATACTGGACCATCACTTTTGACCTTGATAGATGTGAACCTCGCCTTCCTCGCTTTGGTCGCTATTCAAATACCAAGAAAATACGTAAACATCACCGCCCATCTATGTATCATCGATGAGTGTTCATCTACATGTATCATGTCCAAAAACAATATGGCAGAAACCGGGTTCCTCTTAACTCATACCCTCCGCTATCACATTAAGAGCTTATGACGAACAACCATCATCCCCTGAAGGGATATTACAAAATGTCCCCGTCGAACTCAAAGGAAAAACTATTCATTGACATCGGGTTATCATGCTCCACTCAATTACAATATCTTATTCAGACGCAACTACATGTATTCTATGAATGTGCTGGCCTCTTCCGTCTTTCCGAAAATCATGTTTCCCCACAACGGAAGATTGTGACGACGACCAGTTCTCACATTATGAGCCTAACCCATCTACCTTCTCAACCTCGATAACATTCTTCCCTCATCCACACCAACAAAGACGAATATCCACTGGGCTGTAGAGATGGGTCCCGGGATTTTAAAGATCCATCCTGTTAGGAACATACCATGGAGCACCTCCACCTCACTTCTTCCCCCTAATCATGTATGCGTCGTCTCATCTAACGTAACTCACATGGAGGATACTCTTCCTCATCAAGAGGCTTCAGTCACACCTGACGTCTCAACAGTCGCAAAAACACTCCAGCCGGAGCCTCCTATGCACTCATCAATTCTCAACCGTCTATGAATCCATTATCCTCAGTATTAGTCCCATTTTGGAGACAGCTTCCCCAACCACTCACCAAATCCCTTTTACCCTCTCCACCTGTACGAAGCTTCAGGTAGCCGCAATACTCACACTACCTAATATGGTATTAGCAATCCCATTTTGGTATTTATATCCACTTGAGATGGTCTCACTCCATCCCTTCCTCCTCCACAGAAGGCCTCCCATGACTTATTCTCATCCTACCTCATACAACCTCCCATACTTAACCTCTGCTACAACAAGTGTGGAGAGAAAGAAGATAGTTGAACCCACCACTCCACTTCTCCACGATCCCACCACTCTTGAGCACTTGGTGAGAAAGAGGGCCACCAAACTAGCAATTGTCCATCCCTTTCACCAATTACGGAATTTGATTCCCATCAACTCTCCTCACCACACTCACAATTAATGCTAGTCCTACCACCAACCCTTCCAAGAGTAAAGGGTTGAGGACCAAATTTGTGTGTGCTATATGTTAAGAATATGACCATGATACTCACCATTTCCCAGCACTACCACACTTCCAGCATACATTAGCCGCAGTACACCAAAACTTCCAGAAAGAACCCAATCCAGCTACATCATACCTACCAAAAATCAATGACATCAATTATGTCACAACTTCAATCAACAAATGTATGAGATGCCATTTCTCTCTCTATGATTCATTAACTCACTTTACATACCGTTGTCCTATGATCATTGAATACAAACAACGCCAATTGGCCCTGCTTCACCGACCTGCAGAGTCATTAATTGACATTACTTCATCACTTGAGGATATTCATGTCACTTCTCCCAAGCCCTAGGCATTCCCAACACCTCCATGGTTCTGTAATGACATCTCTGAGGATTTAACCCACAACTCTTCAAACTCTCCTGCTCATTCCCCTAAGGAGACTTTCCACTCAACCACCACGGGTACTCTTCAATACTTCAATATATGGTTCATGCGTCGGCGAACCTCACCATCTTTCACACCACTTCTTGTTTCTCCAAAGAGGGTAATCACATCACAGCTTTCGAGATCATCACTCATCATATGTTATTTTCCGCTATGGGCTTATCAACGGCAAGAAAGACCGGCCATGTTTCATGCCATTTTCATTTAGTCCATGGGATCGAGGCAACTTTTCCCATCGAAAAGGAATTTCTACCCTCCGGGCGACAAAGAATGAGTTATTACCTCACATCGCCCAATGGAGCGTACCGCTTGTTGAACTTGAGTCTCCCCGATGAAGATCGCTCTATCTTCCTGCATGCATCAACGAGGTAAATAAAAATGATCTCATTACCTTTGATCGCCATGTCAACCTTCGCTCATTCCGGTAGCGCAAACCCTGCCTTGGCCTATGATATTGCTCATCATACCTTTGGCCATGACAAATTCGAATCACTTTGGCATGGCCTTACATCATCCAACATTGCCTCACCAAAGGCACATACATCTTGGCCTCCCCGGCCTCTCGTCAAGGAACCCGGCCAATGGGTTGTATCTCAATAAATTTTATGCTTAGAAGCAGTCATTCTACTTTAGGTTATTTTTTTCGTTTAGTGTTTTTAATCTTTTTCTCCTACCCTTTCGCCTAAAACTATTCTTTGTGCTATTGACATATGCTCCCTCCACCATCCTACCACATTGTGTACGCCGATGGCGCTAGCCGTTGAACACAAAATCTCAAGCCAAGGCTAGCTTCCTATACACTCTCGCACAAATACATTCAATGACATATGTTCACAAGAATTAACAACTGCCGGAATACATCATGTCATATTCTCCTAGATGACGCCCCAACGCCATCATATTCATTACCTTAGTTTCCTCACTCTCAACTAGTCGCTCTCCAGCTCTCAACAATGTTACTGCACGCCGAAGACCAAGGCTTCTTTCGCAAATACCGTGTTAGATTATTATCTCTATTTTGATTCATAATACACATATTCCAAGACAATTGAATCAAAACAATGATGATATAGCTAACATGGTGTTAGATTGTTATATCACATCAAGCTACACATACAGAATCATCTCCTACATCCCGTCACAGTATATAGATAAAATAGACATCATCATCATCAACATAAACATATGTAAACGACATCGTGATCTCAAAATATGTATATCATATATATATATCAAACTTATCAAGCCATCTCGGAATGTTTATTACAAAATACATGTGTTCGCTAGGCTAATATCACAAATTCTACATAAAAATCAGCTCACCAAAATTTAAAATACAATCAAAACCAAGATATTATCATACATAAATGTGGTTTCTATCGCATTCCCCATCGCTTCCTTCCTCAGAGGGAGGTATTCACCTCACCTTCTCCTCAGCGGTGGTGGAGGCCCTCACCATAGGACCTCCTACCCCGGCGGCAGGCCCACTATCATGGCGGGTAGCACAATGGCCAATGACTATAGACCGCCATGGTGGCGTTACTCCTATACACTGCTCCAGAATCCTCATCCCGATGCATATCCACATGCCCTCGTGTATGTCTCAGAACACCGCCTCTGCATCGACGACGATATCATCAGGGTCTACTTCGCCGCCGCCGTGAGGAGCATGATATTCGGTATCGTGATCGCCGTAACGACGCCTCTCGCTCTTCAAGTTTCTACTGGTCGTGCCTCGCCGCACTCATCCCAATCGATGTCTCTCTCCATCAGCGGAAGTTCTCCGGCCTACTGGACCGGCGCTTCAGATTCTCCACCACAGGTGCCACATCCGACATGCACAAATAAAACAAACAATCGTGACGCTGGCTTCATATCACATATTAACCGGGATATCTCAAACGATAATATAAATCAAAACATACACAATGCTCAACATACATTGATGGTCAAAAGCCTCCCCAGCAGGCAGCATGTTCCGGGTCCTCTGTCCACCCCAACATAGGGTAATACCTCGGTTACTCCGCGCATTCCGCCATATTCGCTACCGCAGACCGGTAATAATGACCACCTTTCGCCACCACTATGGCGTAACCAAAATCGTAATTCACCGCCATCGCGGGCTCTCGTGTCTCTGTGTTTAGTAGAACCTCGCACACCATCTAAGCATCTCTCCAAAACCAAGCTACCAGATAGAAACTAAACGCGAATCCTTCCTTCGTATTCGCGTGGACCGACAACGGCCCAACCGCACGGCCTCATCCGCTTACGTGCAGCCGCCGGGCCCCTCTAATGCGCAAACTACTTCATCGCCTAAAACTTTCCAAAGACTGAAATGGCCACCACTAATCCGGGCGGTCGCCAGCGACTCCATACGACATTAACAATAATCGCCGCTATATAGCGATGTGATAGGGCATCAATAGCACTAACGCTCACTACGCCCTGCATATGAAGTTCTCACCGGGTGAAATATCGCCGAATGACGTCACCGTGGTTGTCTCCCTCGACAAGATAGGTTTCGCCGGTAGGGGCGTAATTCCTAAAGCGTATCTACCGGTACATCCTCCAATCGCGAAGTTGAAGGGATTCGCTTCCTCGTGACGAAGCAAAGGTACCCATTCCACATATGGAGAGCAGAACGCGAAGTAGTACTCGTCCGTATCAATCCGGCATATTCTCAAAAACTTTAGCAACCCACGTTGCTAAAGTCGCCGCACCGCAGGCCTATGATTGGCCATGGTATCTCAACTGGTGACCGCTTCTTCTTCGCCACCGCGATAGCCATAGTCGGGCCACCGTTGGCCACCGCACAACACATAGTCTTATATTAGCTTATGCAACCATCAAATGCGTCAAAAAGACTCATTTTTCACCTTTTAACCTTGCCCCTTAGGTGCGGTTTTATCACCTACGCGCCGCTATTACGCGCGTTCTCGCTACTGCCAGCGCCAGACGCATAAGCGTCAGACAGGGGACGACCGTATGCGCGCACTGCTTTCCTTCATATAATTTCGTGGAGCGCCTTCGCTCATCAGATAAAGGCTTGCGCGCGCCGGTTGCAACCCACGCACGACTAATGCGATAGCCTGCGCTTCAGGGCGCTTCTTTAAATTATTCTACTTCACGCATCCATGCGCCATATTCGCGAACAGCGGTATGTGTGCCTTCCAATGAATCGCCCTCGCATGTGGGCTCACATCCTATAAAAAAACCCCTAATTACCCCTATACAGCCCCCCGTACCTACCCTACCCAAAAAATTGAAAACCTATTTCTATGCGGATGATCAAACCACTAACCTGAAACTCACACACACCGGGAAATGGATGCCTCATTCTCTCAAAACCACTCAATCTCCTATGGATCTGCTCAGAAAATCACTATTGCAGCAAGTACAAATGAGGTGGCAATGTGGGCCCCACGCCTATATATAGGTCTTTTTCCAAACTTCCACTCACTATTCCGAGAGCCCAAGGTGTCCATTTTCAAACCGTTTTCAGCCACGGGATCAAGATTCCGCCACCTACATATCAGATGTCCCTAGCCATTTTTCATCTTGAGCCCTCGGGGAACCTTTTTTCAACATCATGGTCAGGTACGCACACACATTGTCACATTTGTCTACATACATGTTCATCTCTTTGATTCTCTGTGATAGTGTTCACTTTGGGTATTTGTTGCGTTCGTAGGTACTTGATCATCATCTCTCACCATCATTCCTTCAGGTATAAAATCAGCACTGGCATGTAGTCTACTCCACAGACAGCATTTACATTTCCACTACACCCTCCATATTGGCCTTTAGGATACCCAATTCCTACCGGCAGCATCTCACACCTCCATTTGCATTTTCTCAGATATACCCAAGTAGTTTTCTTACCCACATGAGTTATCCCATTCATAGCACCTTTTGACACTTTTGACACTCATGATGTTCTTCTTTACCCTTTAGGATGGGAGTCCATAGTCTCTTCATCATGTTACTTAATCAACCACACACTTTTCCTCGATAGCTTCCCATATGGACTCCTAAATAATGGTTTTATGGTTCTTACCTGCACCTCCGGCAGGATCATGAACCTCCATTGCATCCACCATCAGCTTGCCCATCTCACAACCTATCTCCATTTTCACCTACCTCATACAAAACTCACCATCAGCTCCCACCCTTCATCACCGGGGCTTTTCTCTTAGAAATTTCTTTGCCCCTCCCGGGCACCTCCATTTCACACCAAGTACCTGCTTTCAGGAGTTTGTACATTTTTCCCCCAAAATTATTCATTATTTATTGTACAAACGCTTTATTTCCGGGCCATTACATTTTCTTTGTCATCACCGTTGGCTTAATTTGCTTCCCTTTTTGGCCACACGCAACCCATGTCACCCTTTGGTTGGAGCATTGCTTCTCACCTTTGTCTAAGATCATCCATATCTTCGTGAGTAATTTATCACTTCTACTTTTACCCTCTCAATTTGCTCACCTTGTCCCAATTCCTCTGCACAAATTTTACTTCTGCCTTGGCATCCCCTCGACACTGACCTTGTCACACCTAAGCTATGCCACTCATTATATCATACACCTCCAACCAAGGGCAGTTTTGCGTCTTCCCACTTCTTTGACTTTGTTCTTACCGCCACTTCCTCACCTCAAGATTCTATGAAGCCCTTTTGCTTCTAAGAGTCGCGTCCCCCCTTCTGTCGACAACAATGTATTGACTTTTTCCGTATGGGTGACAAGATCTTGATTCTCATTTCCATTTAATGAGAGATCTGATGGCACAGGTGAACACCATTGCTCCCTCGCTGTTGCTAGTCTTCATAACATTCGATGCCAACACTTTCTCATGTTATGGTGGGTCTTACTTTGCTATCATTGCGCTTTAATATCATTAAGACCTCCGAACCCGTAGGCCATCAATGCCCACATACATCATCGTCGTTGTTTATTACAATGATCATTGCCTATTGTTCAGAAAGTATATCCCTTTGCACTTTGTTTTCTCACTTTTTATTACCGCTCGAGGGCCAAGTAGCTTATATACACCAACACTTCCATCATCTTTTGTCAATTACATAACACTTACATGGGCATGCCCGCCTCGCTTGTACACACTTGTATATCGTTACTAATCTGGTGAAGGCTGACGGGTTCACCGCTCTTTCTTCTCCAACGGATTGCTCACATCCTACTCTTGCTCTCTTACAACACCATCCTTAGTAAAAGAAACATTGATTAATTTCATCTATACATATGCTCCTAAACACATCCATCAGGGTATCCGTTATCACTAAAATTTCTCATTCGCCATTACGTATTACAAGAAATCAAAGATCGCCAAACAGAATGAAGCCATTCATGGCACCGAATTAATTTCATACAAGATTGCAAAAGGTCAAAAACTATACAGTAACCAAAATTGAAGGGCTTTTACAGAAAGCAGGCACAAGATATGCGCTGAACAGAACGCATAATGTTGCCAAGATTGCCAAGCATTTTATACGGGTTGTTGGCTTAAAACTCAAGACTGCTAAACAAATACATTTATGGAATTGGTCGCCTCCCAATCACTCATGGATCAGCTCCTCAAGCCGATTTGACTCTCAAATCCGAGTCAATCCCAAGATGGTGGGCCGGTCAAAGACCCACTAAGCCCTAAAGAGCCCCTTTTCACACCTCAAAAGAGTTACATAATCACCAAATGTAATGCTATAAAATCCATGAGACATCATTTTCAAGGAATTTCATGTAATGTTATACGCTTTTAGATTGTTTTAAGGACTCACCTTGGAAATAAATATATTACACTATTTTCATTGAGCCATTCACTTCCATTGAGTGAATGCTTGGAGTTCTTTCACCATCATTCTCATCTTCTCATTGTAAGGAGAGAAAGTTTGTGAGGGCCTCCAGAGCCTTCCATTGAGAAAGGAGGCTCCATAGTCCCCTTTCTTCATTGTGCTTTGATTCCATCAATTGATCAGTCTAAAAACATTGGTGATATTGGTCTTTTGTGTTTTATTTTATCCATATGCTCATAGTTTTATTTGTTTCGATTTCACCCTTACTTTATACCTTTGTTTTGTTTTCTCTCTAACCCTTTCCTCTACAGCTTGTCATGCTCAAAGGTACATCTCAATCAGGTATGTAAGCACCCTTCATTTTCTCACCAAGTGACCTAATAGGGTGCAAACACTATGATTTGATTCATTGTTTCATCAACTCGTATATAGGTCATGATATTTTCATCTTACTTCATTTTTTAGTTGTTCAAACTCTAATCAGAAGTTTGAAGCTACGCTTTGACTTTTGAATCTCCTTCATAAATATTTTCTGAAGCTGGTCCCAAATGTCTTTAGCAGATTTAGAATGTGCAACTTTAGTGAATACAATATCAATCGGTGACTATTCAGCATTTATGTGATCTTGAATATTACTCTCACCAAGTTTCACTGCTTTTGTCATTTGTTGGTGGAATTACTCGTGTTGGTGCTAGGTATCCATCTACAATTGATTGCCAAACTTGAAATCCCCAGCTCTATATATCTCTTCATCCTTGTGCTCCAAAAAGATACTTTTGTCCATCAAATTGTGGTATTCTATTTTTACACGAAGTTGGTACTCTCCATGATCTACCTTTTATGGTTAAACCGATTAAGGAACCTGCCTCGATACTGAATTGTTGGATTACCGGGATAGGTGAACTCGCATAGCGTAATTATAACTTTTCTTCAAATGTTATATCAATGTAGAATTGTTGTCCAATAATGAGCAAGTATTAAATAAACAATCACACATTATACACAAGACACCAAGAGTTTTTAATGGGAGTCCAAATCAGAAAAAAAAAACTACTTTTAATTTTTTTTTATATGTCTGAAGAATTACATTCATATTGAAGCACCAACTTCCTTTGTTTTTCAACAAGAACTCGAAGGAGTCTCCAACTCCCTAGTTTCTCAAAAGTTAAGCAACCTCGAGGGAAGCCTTAACTCCCCACTGCTACAAACTGTAAGGAGGCTATAACCCCAATGTTCTCCTACACAAACTGTATGGTGGCTACAACCACTCCTGGCCTTTGCTCTGTCCTGCCATCCTCAAGTAGAAGTAGAATGATGGAACCACTCTACAACTATCAATGCATATACCACTGTGAAACCTCAGTAATTTCAATAAATTCAGATCCATGCATCAACTATGCATCAACTCCTGCATGATAAACAAGTGCATCAACCATGCACCAATCTGTAATCAACTTGTACCATAAACAAGTATCCAACCATGTACCAAGTATGTACTCAATCATGTGTCAACTACTCATCAACTATGACTCATCAATATGTACCAACATCATCAACTATACACTCATGTATAGCCAACTCATCAACTACTTGTCTCAACCATGTACTAACATGTACTTCACAACCAAAATCCCTCATCAATTTCAGCATCATCCAAATCTGATTTTGTAGCTCCTTATAATAGACCTGGTTTATATGATCACATTTTTGCAAACCTTCCTCTTTAACTTTTAAAAACAAAATACTACCATTTTCTACTCGAACTTTTCTTTTAGTCTCACATGCCTAGTTTGGATTAGTCAACAACCCTAACTTGAAGTAATCTCTATAACTTTGAACATGTAACGTATAAATATCTGAAACTGATACACAATGTTCTTCTGCTGTGTTTTATGCACTCTCCAAGTTTCACTAGTTTGAACCTCTCAAAAAAGGATTTATAACAAAGATGGCATACCTCATTTGACCTCCTCAAGCTATTCTAGAGAGCGACCTTGTAGAGCGTGACCCCCACAAAATGTTTTATGAAATGATCTGAAATGTTACACAGCATACTATAGAATATACCATAACCAACACATTTTTATCACTAAATTAGATCTGTTATGAAAAAGTTATGACATTTTTACCTGAAACACTGATTTGAATTAGTTTCAAGATCTGGCCACAAAACCCTATTTTCCATAGAGAATAACTCCCAAAATAAAACGTATTCACAAGATGAATTTTGAGCCAAAGATACTGGATATGTTTTCACTTTTCATAGCAATTTCAATGGTCCAATAATTATATAAAAAACAATTATAGCTAAAATGTTGAGATGACCAGAATAATACACCTTAGAAAACACCATCAAAAGAATTTATCCTTCCTTGCATTTTAGCCATCTTTTTCTTCACCTTCACTTAGAATTTCGGTTTAGATATCCCTGGTTACTCAAAACATATAGATATTCAATATTCTCAAGTGTGATTCAAATATATATTTTGCCTCTTTATTTATACTTCCAAGCAAAATTTTCCTTAAAAAACATCTTCTAGGTCACTTGGACCACTTTCTTATTTTAGGGTTGGGTCCACTTCAATTTCTCCATTAAATTTATTATTGAAATAATTTATTGTTTATTCACTTTAAATTATAACACTAATCACTTCAATTTTATTATTTACCTTTTAAAATTTTTAAACCACTTTGACTACTTTGACCTTTTTAGGGCTTCTAGATGACATATGAGGTCCTCCAACTGTATACATAACTCAAACCAGAGGATTTATGTGAAGTTATACATACCATTGGAAATTGAAGGACATGTACTATCCATATAGAATAGTATTATTTGAAAATATATCATAACTCATATCATATCTATCAAACAAACTTAGGTCTGTTACTCCAAAACCTAGGGTCTCCAACTTCTATGGGCATAACTCTAACCATGAGGAATTATGTGGACGACTCCACATACCACCTGAAATTGAATGACAAGCACTATCCATATAGGATATGTTCCTTAACAAATTAACTTTCCTTCATATCATCATTCCACACCAAGCATGGGTTCTCTTATCTAATAAAGCCGCCTTCCCGTGGAGGGATTTCACCATAAGGGGACCACTTTTGGAGTTCATCCATATTTAATATTATCAATCATGACAAAAAATAATGAGTCATATTTACATCAAACAATATTGAGTCCATTACCCAAGCCTTGTGCTAATGGGGTTTTTCTTCAAGGGTTGACATCAATGACAACCAACCTAATCAACAAATAATAGTAACAATATCACTTGGGAAATAAAAATAATGATAATGATTAGCTAAGGGAAGAAGTAAAATGAAAGAGGTGTTAGGCACTTCAATGCCTCAAGCATTTTCCCTTTAAAGTGAGGTTTTTTAGAGAGTAGGAACTTCTAGGCCCTAGCCTACCTTCCTTCCTTAGATTTTTGAAAGACACCAATTGGTGACAAGAATGAGATTACTAAAGAGATATCACTTTAGGGATCTAATAATCACTCCCAAGAAAATGTATAATAGGCAAGATCAAGCTAGTAGAATATTTATAGAGAGAAATAATCATTTGTTGTTTCTCCCCAGGGTTTAAACTAGAAACTCATAATCTTAGACATGAAACAAGTAAATTTTTACCACAAACATCCATAGCATGAATAAATGCATATTTTCCACTTACTTCACCAAGAATAATCAACTCAAACACTAGTTGAAAACCATTCCACCATGAAAATGAGACAAAATACACCACCATAAAGCTCTCCTAAGAGGTGTGTACTAGTTATTTCAGCCAATAACACTTAGAGAGGGAGAAAATTTTGAGACCGCACTCACTTGTGTGTGATGAGTTATGATCAAAATGAATGTCACTTTATGTCTATTTATACAAAATTATGACCTTTAATTATTTTAGGTCAAAATATAATGGCCAACCTGGCCAATTTACTACAAAATTACATTTTTACTAAAATAAATTCAATTTTCATCTAAATAGGCCTCCAAAGGTGGTGCCATACCCTCCTAGGGTGACGCTAAGCCCCGCAGGGACACCGGGCAAAGGAGATGAAACGTTGGGCCTCCAAAGGCTTAAAATTTTCCTACCACATGCCAAAAGCCTCATGAATTACTCCAAGGTTACAACCCTAGTTGATCTGTAAGATGTCTAGGATGAGAGGTGACATCCAAGCCTCCCAAGGCCAATTTTCGTGGGAGGAGCATGAGACCTTAGGTATAGGTCTTCCACAATTCCTCTAAAGGAAACGTCCTTCCTTCATTTGGTAAGCCTTCAATCTCTTACCCTTGGTTGGGGTTTTAACATCCATCTGTGGGATTTGATCTCCCATGAATGTCCAAGATAATCATTCCCTCATGTTTACATGTCCACTGGGAAAGGTCCAGAAGAAACAACAAGTATGCACTCTAGGGGTTCATAATTCACAAGGATCATAGCCTGTAAATCACATCCAATAATCAAAACACCCAAACATGTCCATCAAACCCCTTTAAACCCTGCATAAATCCTCAACATACTATAGAATTTATTGCTAGGTTTGGAGGGTCTTAGGGTGTCCTAATGGGCTAATCCGCTAATCTCCCTTAAGTTTGGGTGTTGAGGTGGAGTCTAATCCAAGTCATGTATGTATGAGGTGGCATGGGTAAGTATGGCATAAATATTTGGGCATGGGGTGATGTGATAACATGGAAATGTAGAGTCTTACCTCAGAGTGCTCAGGAGGGTGAGTTTTACCTGTCATGGATGCAATTGTTTCTTAGCCCATTCATTGTCATTTATTCTTTTATATCTTTTGATCTTTTTATCTTATGCTACAAGGGAATAGTTAAGGTCGCTATTCTTGGCTTGGTGACCGGAGGTGACAACGCTATCCACAAAAATTTCATGGAAATGAGAAGGCTGGATCGTGAAGACCTCATTATGAAGAGCCACCAAGAGCCACTACCTCGGGTTTAGTGACTAGATAGGTGGTAATGTCATACCGTTACATGCCCATGGTTATAATAGGTCAACTCGCGATGAGACTCCTATCCATCAACTAGTACATTGAGTGTTTATGTTATTCCTAGGTCCCCTTCTTACTAAGAATCCTTTCACTACTTTTCGGGGATCCCCGGTGAAGCATCTCTAGGTTTCAGATTTTACGCTTAACTCCTCACTAACCGCTAATTCTCCGTGCCATTATCCCTTCTTTCCACGCGGTAAGGTACACACCTTCCTATTGTATCCAATCCCAATGCTGTAAAAAGGAAATGGGGAGAGGAAGAATAAAGTGGAAAGGGTATATGGAGGAACATATGATGACTCTTCAACATACCACCTAGTGAAAACCCATCCTAAAGGGAAATCAACTTACTAGGCACTGTCATCCTTCCAAGTTTGAACGAGGAAAAGAGCATAATTTCCAAGCAAATGTAATGAAATGAAGAAGTTATCCAATACAACATGTTCAAGTGCTCAAAAATCGTGAGTGACACATACCATGATACTCAACCTCATTACCTCCTTACAGAGCAAGAATAATTGCTACTTCAAGACTAGGGCTATGTGATGGATACTATTGTCGGTGATATGTGGATTGCACTAAAGAAAGAGGGTTCCTTCGTAGCCATGCTTAAGTCGTCTCGCTCTTGACACTCCATATATAGGACCCATGGGCCTTCAGAGATGATCTCCTTAGTTATCGCTAGGTTAGGGGATAACATCTAGATCTAACCAGGACACAAGCTCACCAGAGAGTGCATGAGAACCTCAAAAACATCTTTGGTCTATAGTCTATAGTCTAACATATGATTATGAGAATACATATATACATAATGAAACAAGACAAATATGAAACATGCAACTACAAATATGCTAACATGATATGCAATGGTATGTACAATAGATGTAAATTCCTACCTATTCTAACTTATTTCCTCGGTGATTTTACCCTGTCATGCTAGGTATAATCATACAACTAGTACAACCACGCTAGAAATGTATCGTAACATCTGATTCTATGATTCATCATAAACCAAAAGAATGACAAGTTAAGAACAAAATAAACATGAGTTAGAGAATGCATTACATCATAGGAAGTCATAAAGTCTAGCCCATGGAGACAGATGGGAGGGACAAAGTTCATGCCAAGTCACCCTTCCGGAAAAGTGATCAATCCATATTAGAAAATGATCGTGAGAGCTCAAGGACTCAAAGGACTGGTTCAAAGAGTTTGAGGGTTGACTACCTTCGATGTCATCACTCCCTGATGTATGAGAAGGGATTAACAAGAACTTAGAGGGAAATTGCCAACTTCTTAGGGGAAAGCCTAAATATTGAGATAATAAACTTTAAGGCATTCAACCTCTGAATTATAATGGAAAGTTTTTCCCTAAGGAAAACTTGAAACTAGAGACATGTTCCCCAACTACATCCTTAGTTACATAACGAGGTAAATAAATCGGAGGGAGTTGGACAATTGTAACACCCATGTTTCCCAACTTGAAATTAATCGTTAATTATGATTACCATGCTATGGAATGTGAACAATGTAAATGTATTATTGTTTAGGATTACCAATGACTAACTGGTGGGGGTGAATCCTTGAAGTAATAGCCATGATATCACTAGAGGAAAGAGTGAGGAAACTGTAGAGAGGGTTCATTATGTCAAAATGACCCAAATTCTGTTTGTTGAAATAATAAGCCTCATCCTAATCCCAAGGAAAAATCAGTTAATGAAAGAAGGAATGGTGGTTGAACAATTAAATACCCCCATGAATGGAATCATGGAGAGTCTGGATGAGGAGACATAAGACCGTCAACCCGAAGTACCACAGAGTGCAGTTTTCATGTAGGCCCAGACTGACCCGAGTTTCTCCCGACAGAAGGAACAATACAGGTCAAAACCTTCTTAAGGAGGAAAAAGGCGTGCAAGAATACATGCGAAGGCAGACCAGAGGGAGACAATTCCCATAGGGGGTGTGCAACATGGATACGCAAAGAGAAAGAGGAAGAGAACATGAGGCTCTCCAACTGAGAAGAATAATGGGAGGATTAAGTTGTTCTGGTTACTGGAGAGAACAAGAGAAAGGATCTCTGAGAATTTGCAGAAAACAGGACCTAAGCAGAAGGTCATGAGATTGATGCTCAGGGAGCATCTAATAAACCTTTGTTGAGAAACTGCAAAGGTTCCCTAGTGATATAATGGCTTGAAATGGGGGTGTCCAGAATGCTAAGAATGAATGCCTCTGAGCCTATGGTTGGCTGGAAAGGAGAACACCCACAGTCAGTTAGTCGGTGATCGACTGTAATAGATAAGTATTATGTTTACCTCGTGCACTTGAATTGAAATGCATGACTTGAATGTCTATAATTGTGATTAATTGTTCCTCCCATTAAATTAATGGTAACAATGCTTACTTTTCTTCTTTAAACTATTGCATTTGAATGGTTGTAAGGTGACAAGTTTGGCCTCTGGTCTGGTTGGAAAATCCTTAAGGTGTTTTCCCAAGGATAAACCTCACAGTTTTAGAGCTTGGGCAGACTCTATGGGACTACTCCAGTCCCATTGATCCCTCAAAAATACCTTTCCCTATTTTAGAACTTAAGTTCTGTGAATGGAGGGCGCTTCCTTCAAACCAGTCGTCCAATTAGTTGTGGGCTCATGCCCACGACCTTAACCAAATTTTAGATAATATCTAAGGGTGTATCCCTCTAAAATTGTCAAAAACTTATATGACCAGTACCATGGAACCCAGTGCTATGCCTAATAGGATCTACGCCTTATGCACTTTGAGGCCTCAGGGGTCCAAAGCTTTAGGCTGTTGGAATCCTCATAGCATCCAAATTGCACCAAAGGTGACCTATCAAAATGTTAACTTGACAGATGATCGGGGACTAGCGGTCAGTTACGCCTAATCGTGGGATTTTTCCCCTTGCTAAACCCCAATCATCTTCTCGGTCGTGAAGTAACGCGAGCCATAGATCAGACGATGTTCAGAATCTCCCCCGATGGTTTTATTTATGTCGTGGTCAGTCTGGTGTTTTCCACTTCAGGATAACAGAGGTGTTATAACACCAAAACCCCTGAATGTCAGAGTCATGAAGTAATGTAGGCTTTCAATCTAAATATCCTTCGGGACCCATTTTAATCATTTGATCATGGGAGCGTGTGTATCATGTCGAGAGCACATGGGGGTCCATGCATCGAGAAACAATGATTCCATGTGTGGTGGCATTGTGACATAGTAAAGAGGCATCGATAATGCAAGGTTGGTGCCACGCATCTTGTTAACGTGTTTTGGGATGATAGGTGTCCCTCTAGGAGTGGCCTAAAACTGAGACCAAGGGACCCTTGAGCTAGAGTTGTGAGTCATTGATCTGGGGAGTCCATTGAGAACCTATCCCAACCGTCCAATCACCTAATGGAAGGATAGCATGTAGCACTTCGACAAAGTCCTAATCTAGGAGAAAAAGGGCATTGAACAGTTAGAACCTCTCAACGTCGAACTCGCGAAGTAACACAGATCGTCTATCCAAGGATGCTTCAGGATCTCTCCCATCCATTGGATTTATATCGTGGTTAGTCCAACGTTGAACTACTCTGGGGGAAAAAGAGTGTTAAATGGGTGGAACCCCCGAACGTTGAAGTCGCGAAGCAATAGAGGCCGTAGATTTGGGGATCTACATGGACCTATCTCAACCGTGGGATAAAATGTATTGGGAGGTCACCGATAGGAGTTTGTACTTCGGGGCTATGGGAGATTTCGCAAGTAGAGAGGTTAGAGGATTTTTGAGGTTGTCCATCCGAAATGATGTGGCATGCTGATGTCACCTAGGGTGACATGGACCCATGTTCGACATGACATGTGTCACCTTGATTCGTGATATTTATAGACCTCATATGCCAATTGGAATGTGACACGTGTCTTCCATTCATAGGGCCACATGTCATCTCTGCATTTTTCCACATGTCACCCTCTAAGGCGCGGTTGTTTTACCTAATGGCTAATGAGACCTAGGGATTTCAAGAGTTCAGAACTTCGGAAG
The DNA here is from genome assembly GCA_010110895.2 of Picea sitchensis. Lineage (NCBI taxonomy): Eukaryota > Viridiplantae > Streptophyta > Pinopsida > Pinales > Pinaceae > Picea > Picea sitchensis. Next base: position 5,819 of record SNQJ01S0048352.1, on the reverse strand, counting down.
ACTTGGGGTGTTAGAACGTATGATCCAAAAAGGTCAAAGGTTGGAGCTATGTGAAAGGACCTTGGGATTTCAGAACTCCGAGAGGTTTAGGATGTTATAATGTATGCTCCAAAAGGGTTGAATGTCAGAGCTATGTGGAAGGACCTCGAGAGTTCATTATTTTTGCAAGTATGTTCATCCCAACATGGTGAGGAAACTCGCCGAAGGCCGGAGCTATGTGGAAGGATTTCGAGACTTTAGGACTTCGGGAATGGTTCAAACATGGATAGGAAGGACGAAGGGCCAAAGGCTTGGTGATCATGAAGGCGTGTGGAACATCCCCTATAACCACCTCTCTAGTGGCCCTATCATCGCTAAGGGATGACAACCATGGTAAAGTCTGTTCCAGGTGGAATGGAACGAATGAGATGAACCCACGTGGGTGTCATGTGGCCTCTAACCAATGACAAATTAAGAGCTTCGAAAGGGCATAAATTCCAATCTAGAACTCGGATTTGAGCATGGTAACAATCGTGGGAAATCTCTTGATGAGAAAAAGGTAATGGAAATCTCGGGAAGAGGATTTGAGATAATGGAGGAAAGAGAAATTCGTTGGTTGTGGAGCCTGATTATCTTCCTTATTCAGAGGTCTTTTATTTTCAGTCGTGTTTATAACCCATGAAGTATTTACACCCCAAAAGTATGTACATTGTTCCACGTGGGGGAGTGCAGAGGGGGGTTACCCGATTCGGGGGAAAAGCCCCTGAAGGAAAAATCTCCTTGTAAAAGTATATTGTAATTTCATTGTAAATCTAGATCGTTCATTATAAGGTTGCAGATCTAACAGTAGAAATTATGTTAGGGTTTTTTTCCCTAGAAGGAAACCCTCTGTTATGAGGGAAATGGATTGCGGCTATGCATTATGGAAAATATTGTATTCTGAGATAGGAGACTATGAGAGAAAGAAGAGGAAGTTATAGTGGGTTTGTTGTAGGTTGTATCCCTTCATTTGCTAGATAATAATAAAGGAAGGACCTGGAAGTTTCTCTAGTGGATGTATCGCACACTGGGCAAACCACACGAATCTGTGTCTCTATTGTATTGGGTATTTTCTATGTTTTGTTTCCACATTTGTTTTATTTTGTTGCTCCATGGTTCTGTTTTTCTAACAATTGGTATCAGAGTGAAAGGTAACTCGCAGGAAAGGAGGGTTCCTGGTACGAGTGGGAGCAATGGCAGAAGATGGAAATTTTAGGGCCAAAAAATTTAACAGACAAAACTACCAGTTATGGAAGATGCAGATGGAAGATTATTTATATCAGAAGGATCTATTCCTACCATTGGGCGGAGTAGCAAAGAATTCGACGGCCATGAAGGACGAAGAATGGGATATTCTTGATAGAAAGGCTCTAGGAATGATACGGCTGAGCTTGGCAGCGTCGATGGCTTTCAATATTTCGAAATAAAAGACAACAAAGGATTTGATGGACACATTATCTAAATTGTATGAAAAACCCTCAGCGTCCAATAAGGTATTTCTAATGAAGAGATTATTTAATATGAATATGTCAGAAGGTGGGTCTATTGCAGATCATTTAAATGATTTTAATATGGTTACTAATCAACTAAGTTCTGTAAAAGTGGACTTTGATGATGAGGTCAGGGCTCTTCTAATCCTGTGTTCATTGCCAAAAAGTCGGAATGGCTTGGTCATGGTTGTAAGTAACTCTGTC
>SNQJ01S0048351.1:36993-47055 GCA_010110895.2 Picea sitchensis | reverse complement strand
GGGAGTTTGGCTCCTTCATAACCAGAATCCATTGGTCTTCCTTATGGGCTTACAACAAAACCATATCCAAGACCCCTCCTTCATGCAATTCATTTTTCACTCAGCCAAACAAACTGTTACTTCCTCATGTACATACATATATTCTTTTACACATCTCAATGTTATCACAAGCAATTCTTAGCTGGTGCAATCTAACAATTGCATCAGATTCATTTGTTCAAGGAAATATCATTCCTTATTCATGTTTCATTTCAGTATATTAGGCCCAATCACAAGAGATCCTAACGCAAAGTCGCAACCCTCACAGTCTGACCCACTCTCACCAGGACCTTCTTTCACACAGGCCCGAAGAGTCAAAGACTCTTCCAACTCCCCTTGGGAGTTCTCACTACCCACAGTGCCTCTCCCGCTCGCGCGATCCTCCACTCCTTGGTGTATCGGAGGATCGGCTCTCGCGACCTCGCGAACTCAACAGTTGAGTACTAGATCCTCGGATCCCCGAGACCCGATGTCTCTGGTCAATGTTAACCTTCCTTCGGCGTATCAGGACCTCGTGCTATCGTGACTTCGCGAATCACGTCACTATACCTTCGGGGTCCCAACTCCCGAGCTCCGAAACTCCGAGATGTCGACAACCCTGCTATCTCACCTCTGGCTTCCTCGCCACTCGTGAGACCAATCTCTTCGACCTTCAACTCCCGAGACCGATGTCCCGAGATCACCTGTCACATCACCCGATTATGACCCACACCATGCACGATATTGTCGGGACATCGTTTCTCGCGTTCTCGCGATCTCCTTTTACGAGAAATAGGAGCCTTCCCTCGCGAACTCCTGATACGTCCGACCCATGAGTCGAGTCGTGATCTTCGAGATTCTCTACGATGAATTCAAGTCGTCGATTCTCTTCCTCTTGAGGAATCTCTCCACCTCAAGGCTTCTCCCGGTTCGGACTTCTTCCGTTTACACTATAGTCTCCTCATCCACTATTTTTTTCTTGACATTGTCACGAATCAGAAGAAGTGTCTCTTCCTGAGACCTGTCCGCCAACCTGCTCACTTATTTTTTTCGACCTGTTCTGTGGACGTTTCTCTCCACTGCGCTTCGACCACTTCGAAGGCCTATCTCTCCTGAGCTTTCACCACTTCTGAGCTCCTTCTGGAAACCCCTGGCATGCACTCCTTACAACCTTACTTCAACCACGCTAAGTATTGAAGTCTCCTCGACCTTGCACACTCCTGCAGCAACAGTCTATCAATACTTTGGCTCGGAACCACAACTCTGAGACCTCGTCCAGCCTGCGCACACCTTGCACGGCTCTATCTACCCAAAGCAACTACTGGGCGAATCGAGAATGAGAGTTTAACTGCTCAGCCTCATCGACGCACTCTTATGCGGATGAATTCAACTGCACTCTATGCAGGAATCTCCTTGCTCAAGCAGAGAAACAATTGAAACTCATTTCCCTCATTCTCTCAGGTTTCGAACCTGGTATGCAATCACATATGCAGCATATAAAAGATAGGCATAAAAGGAAGCAAGCATGCAACAGCATAATATCGACAACACAAAGAGATCAAACACATCCATGAAGTTGAATCAAAGTCTTTCTTCTATTAATTCAACCTGTACATGGGTTCTCTCCACAAGCTCTCTGTTTTTCCTCTCTTCTTGCTCCTGTTTCTCATATGAATGCTAATGCTACAATGATACAATAATACAAAGGAAGGTGCCCATATTCCATTTGCCCTCACGCAAGTAAAACTGTCTAATCTAGACTTAACTATTTTATCCACCTGCATTAAATCTAATAAATGCCTCAGCTACCTAAGGACGAGAGCTTATCCGCTCAAGGTCCATTACAATATACAAGTGCACTTCATCACATCAACGTATTAATGTTTGGCGCTTCATATTAAGGCGTTTCAAAATTGGCGCTAGTGTTGCCCAGCTGTCTTTCTTTCTCCTCGCGTTGGCTCGCTTGATGAGGTGTGGATGCTCCTGCATCATACTCCTCGGCTCAAAAGATTTCATGAGCTCCTGCTCATGAGCTCTTGGACAGTCTGCCCATGCTTCTGTATGACTGCTTCGGTCTCCCAGCTAGCATCCTCCACTGGGTGATTCTTCCATTTTACCAGGTATTCAAAATATTGCTTCCTTCTGGTCTTCCTGCCTACTCGTTTGTCCAATATACGTTCCATATGCGGTTTTTCTGCTGCTGGCATCTGCTTCTGCCACTGGACCCTTGGTTGTTCATCTCCAGCATCTGCTTCTCCAGCCCTGTATGGGTATAAATCCGAAACATTAAAAATCAGAGATATCCCGATGCCCTCTGGCAACTCAAGCTCGTATGCGTTCTCCCCAAATTTCTTCAGGACTCTGCATGGCCCGATCTTCTTCATCTTGAGTTTGTTATATGTCCCCCTTGGGAACCTTTCCTTCCTTAAGTGCGCCAGAACCATGTCCCCAACTTCAAACTGAAATTGCCTCTTCCTCTGATCGGCTCTGCGCTTATACTCTTGATTGGACTTCTGCAGTCGCTATTTCACCTGCGTGTGAAGTTCTTGCATTGCCTCAGCGAATTCCTCAGCTCTCGCGCTGCTAGTTTCAGCCTGTTCTGACTCCCTGAGCTCAGAAACTCCTCTTGGTTGTGTCNATGATGCTCAGTTACCAGACTTCTCAAAAGATCCCCCAGGCTTCTATTGACCACCTCGGTCTATCCATCTGTCTGCGGATGGTAAGCAGAACTGAATGCCAAGTCAGTCCCCAGCTTCTTCCATAGCGTTCTCCAAAAGTGACCTATGAACTTCTTGTCCCGATCCGAGACTATGCTTCTTGGCAATCCATGCAATCGGACAATCTCTTTGAAAAACAAATTTGCGATGTGGGTTGCATCGCTGGTCTTATGACACAGAATGAAATGTGCCATTTTCGAGAACCTATCTACCACCACAAAAATGGAATCAACTCCCCTCTGTGTTCTCGGCAAACCCAACACAAAGTCCATGCTTATGGCCTCCCATGGCCGCTCGGGTATAGGCAACGGCTGATATAACCCTATGTTCTGCTTTCGGCCCTTCGCATGTTGACATATTCGGCACCTGTCAAGAAACCTCTTCACATTTGCACGCATGCCTGGCCAATAATATGATTCGCTCAGCTTGGCGAATGTCTTGTCATGTCCAAAATGACCCGCTAAGCCTCCGCTATGCTTTTCCTTTACCAAATTCTCCCTCATGGAGCAATTCGGAATGCACAGTTGATTGCCCTTGAACAACAACCCTTACTGGATCATATAATCAATCCACGGGCTCCGATCTCTGAGAACTGGGTTCTCGGCTGCCTCGTATGCTTCTGAAAAGTCTGCATCATCTGCATACATATATTTCAGATTTTCAAAACCCAAGGTTTTGACCCTGAATTCCTGCAGCAATAAACATTTTCTGCTCAAAGCATCTGCTACTTTATTAGCAGTCCCTGAAATGTGCTTGATAACAAACGTGAAATTCTGCATGTATTCCACCCACTTCGCATGCTTTTGATTCAGCTTCTCCTGCTGACTTACAAACTGCAATGCGTGGTTGTCACTGTACAATACGAACTCCTTGGGTATCAAATAATGCCTCCACTTCTTCAATGCATGTATGATGGCATAGAATTATTTGTCGTATGTGGAGTACTTCAATTTTGCATCGTCCAGCTTCTCGCTGTAATATGCAACAGGTCTGTCATCCTGACTCAAGACCCCTCCAACAGCATACCCACTGGCATCACATTTCACCTGGAAGGTTTTCTGAAAATCAGGCAACACTAACACTGGTTGCTTAGTTATCTTTCGCTTCAACAANTCATATTAGGTACTTTTCCTTGGTGGGTTGGAACTCATCCAACCTTTTACCACATGGTTGCTTTATACACATTTGTTTTTAAAGAAGGATTGTTTTTTCCTGCTTCAGTTGATCATGACCTCAAATCAATATACATGAAACTAAAAGTTTCTCATGAATTCATTCAAGCATTATTTCTTCCTTGGTAACCAGGGTACCAATGTTTATGGCCACCTAATTTCTCTCTTTACCATTATGTAATTCCACGGAGCACTAGAAGACACTTCTTCCATAATGGGTAGTCCTATATATAGTCACTCTCTTATCACATGCATCCCCTTACTACATTACATCTTCGTGCTACATTTGAGCACTTTTATTCCCAATCACTCCTTGATTGGGCAATGTATTCATGGCATATATTTGTTCATGCATTTTTCCAAGGATTTCAACCATCTTTGGTTGTCAGAGGTTCACACCTCCATCATGCAGGTTCTTCTTCCTGAATCATACCCTACTTGGGTATCAATGACATATAACAACCATTTGGATCACATTCATGCCATCAAAACATAGGTTATTTTAGAAGGGATTATTACCAAAATCCCTTTTACCTCTCATGTCACATGGGAACAAAATATTTATACATGTTCTGGCTACCATCATCTTCTCTTATATTACCTCTTCAGTGGTCCTTCCTGGGGACTTCTAAAATCCATTTCACATTTTTTTATTTTATTTTATGAGCAACCTCCTTCCATTCACTTTTGTCTGAGGTTGTTCATTATTGGCAGTTGTCCTTCCCTAACAATTCCAATCTTTTCTACACGTGACATACATCACCACCTTCACATTTTACATTAGTTGTCATGTAAAATCAAATGCATGTACCATAGCATTTATTTCATTAAAAAAATTTCATACATGCCTTAGCATATCTAAATGCACTCCATCACATTGTCCCCAATGTTTTCATGAGTGCAACCACAATCAAATTTCAGTTGCAGCTCTCAACATTCTCAATCCAAAATATCTACATTCATCAACATATCAATTTATCATCCTAGAGAAATATAATAGACAACAAAAAAGGAGTTAAGGGATTCTCCCATCAGGAAACTTCCAGCCTAGCTGAATAAATTTCAATGCCTCATTTCCTTCACACACTATAGCTTAACCAAGCTCATTCATTTAAACACATTCAATATTGTATCTTTCAGTTACTAGTTGTACTTATTTTCACAGTTGTCCTTTTTAAGAACACAACTCTGTCTTATTATTCATAGCTTCATAGTGAGAGAAGTATTAATCACTTTCTCCTTATTTTCTTTTACAATTTATCCCTCCTGGGATCTTCTGTTCTATCTCTTGAGAAGTGTTATTCATGGTCACCTTGACCTTCTTGGATAATTCAATATGCTACCCAACACATTTCTTGTTCACAATGAATCATGAACTTGTGCATTCTGCACATATCCCAACTAGAGATCAGATTGGTCCTCATTCGTCTGCATGTCTTAGTACTCATGCATGATATTTTAGAATGTAATCCATGATTCTTATATAAATAGGTTTTGCAGCCCATTGTCCAATTATCAACAATCATTAAGGTTACAACTATGTTATCCTAACAGATTTCTTTACATATTTCCCCCACATGAACCTATTTGACATGAAACTCTCTTTTTGCATATCCAAATGGTATTACATGACCTCAATTCTTGAGTTAGCCTTAGCTTTGTCATATCATATTATTACCTAATATTCCACAGGGAATTACCAGCATGCATCTTTATTATGCATTTAGATTTTGCACTCACACATGCACATTTATTCCATCAATTTGCATTCATTGTACTTTAATCACATGTCTTAGCTTGCTGTGTGGGTGTCCACCATAGGAAAACTTTACTATTTCATTTCCTTATCTATTGAAAATTAATTGGTTCATGATTGTTCATGACCATTCCTATGCAGTCTTTAAAAGCATAATCATGGTTCCTTTTATAATGGAAACAAAGCATCCATGCTCATTTACCTTTTCACCAATGTATACTAGCTTTTTCTTGAGGAAAAAGGGAACACATCCCCCTCAAGCTATTATTTCATCAAGACAAATCAGACCCTTCCATCATGGGGTCAACCATGCATCCATGGTGTTATTTAGATCTAGCAAGTACAAATATTGCCTCACATTTCACTTATTCTGACATTCATGTCATACCTTTAAGCATGTATATGTACCTTTACATATAGGTAGGTGCATCACTTGCACCTTTTGACCTTATTCATTCCTATTATTGGGTCTTATTATCATTCTTCTTTAAATATAATTTACAAGCATCCTCATAGCTAGTCTCACAAACCTATTCACTTATTTCTTCATACTAGGAAATGTTATAATGCATTCCACTCATGCACTCAAGCATCCATTTACATCTATGGATGTTCATAATGGAAGCTCACTATTGCACCTTTTTCCATGTCATTCTTACAAATGGGAATTTCAAACTTCCATATCCTTCCTCCCATAGATCTTACATCCATTCTTATGACAAGTCTCATAGGAATACTCAACATCATGTTGCCCTCTCTGTTGAGAGTTTATAGTCATTCACATGATATTCACATGGAAAGTCTCGCAGACATATTTGTAACTATGTTGACCTTTTCATATGGAAACAACCATCAAGATAACACTATTTCATAAACTTCTATAAAGTATGGAATGAACAAAAAGTACAATATGGGAAATTTCAATAGTTCCCTAGGCAACATGGCAAGTTATCAAGCTTCTCTCCATGCCTCATACCATTCTTGGTCAACAAACCTTTTTATCAAGAGAATCATTTTTCCAGATTCCCTCTCACTACAACTTAGGCACACCAAGCCATATTATTATGGCTACCATCCAACTCTGGATGTCAGTCTGACCTATTGGTCATCTAGAAATGCCCTAACACTTCCTTTACTCCATTCAGAATCAACAATTCATTAAACATTCTACTTTATTCTCATAGGGTAATATGTAGTCAATATCATTAGAATTTTGCTTAAGCTGCTATACCTAGATCATCATTAATCATATGATCCATGTCATCACCATATTTTACATCCAATAACAGACTATAATAATCCTATATGCATGTTATACGCATGCTCAATATTTTCCATATGCATTCTGGCATATCCTTGTGCCCCAAGTATTTTACCCATGATTACAGTGCAGATGTATTATGTTGTCTTCCATCTGTATTTGCATGCATAGACATATCCTTAGATTAATAGGTATACACATTCTCTTATTATAGTCGTGAGGATCATAAAATTGCTCATGTGTTCATATCTCTTTACCTCTCTCGGTAGGTTAGCAACAATCCACAAGACTCCTTTTTAATTGCTTGACTGGGTTATTCTCCAACAACCATTTTCTTCATTCACTATAGATAAAATAAAAATGACCTTACACATTTTCCATCAATCCTCTGATCATGAGGGATCATACACATATACAAGGTTTAATATTTTATTAAAGCATTAATTATTGTTGCTACAGATTCTATCAATCCATACCAATTTCCTTTAAGAACAAGGAATTTTCCATAAGGATCTTAACCCTTATATAATCAACCATATTTAATTACAAGATACTTTGTCTGCCCTAGTAGATAGATATTATTATACTTATAGAAAACAACCCAACTCATGTCCCTTGTCTGGACCCAGGTAGCTTCATAGCAGAATTTCTACCACCTCTGCCATTTTCATTCAGATTTTACCAATAATGCCTATCGACACATTCCTACTCGTGTAAGAGTAGTCATCAATTTGAAAAAGGGACAATATAATTTCCCTTGTTGTAATTCATCTAGGGTTTCCAAGGTGCAATTTCAATATGTTGTCCTCCATCCTCAAGGGACTTGTGTAGATAAAGAACAATTCTTTAAAGGTAGAAACACCTTTCAACATGCTCCTCTAAATTTTGATATACCAGTCCTATGAATAATATTTGGCCCATATAGGCCTAGTGTTGTAGCCTGCTTTGATACTACTTTGTAACAGACCCAACCCCTAAGTACCTATTTAAGGGATGGGGTATTAAATTTTTGCTTCTTTTATCAATCTTAAATCTTGTCTATCACAACTCCATCCTCTTTTTCTCATCAAGAGCTTTACAGCGATGGTAAATTCACTTAGGATTGATCTCTGGAACGAAAGGTATGACCTTCCAAACTTCTTGGGTTTACATAGGAAACATCTCTCTTACTGCCACGTGGCATCCACGTGACGTGTCATTGACTGTGTAAACTGATGTGGCGACATCCTGGTCTTGACATGGCAATGGCTTAGCCTGTCATGGTGGAACTTCAGTCCATGTAAGACTACAACCATCATCGTTCAGACCTTCTTCCGACACACTCACATGGGTTGTGGACTCGTAGACTCACGATCTCATAATTATGTAGCTACCTTTCATCAGTCCACCCGAGAAGTCTCATTACTTAGCCATTCTTTTCTTTGTGGACTTGCGGGCTTGTGGATGCATAATTCTATAAGCATCATTTCATAGGTTCATCTGAGAAGTCTCTACACTTATCCATTTTCATCTTCATGGACTTACAGACTCGTGGATGCATACTTCTATAAGCATCCTTTCACGGGTCCATCTGAGAAGTCTCAAAACTTAGCCATTTTCATCTTTGCAGACTCATGGATGCATAAATCTATAAGCATCCTTTCATAGATCCATATAAGAAGTATCGACACTTATCCATTTTCATCTTTGTGGACTCATGGATGAATAAATATATAAACATCATTTCATAGGTCCATCCAAGAAGTATCGACACTTAACCATTTTCCCCCCTATGAAGAATCGCATACTAGCAGACTCATGGATATACAATTCTGTACCTCTCCTGCATAAGTCCGTCTGAGAAGTATCAACACTTAGATTATTTTGTGAGTTAGTCAGGTTCACAAATTAACAGACTCACGGACTCTCAGACTCATCTTAGTCCCTTCCTTTCTTATAACATTCCACACTTAGATTATTTTTTGAGTGGGTTGGGTTTGTTGGTTGTCTGAATCGTGGACTCATTCATCTCACCTTTCCAACCCTTAAACTCGACAGGGACCCACTCCCTATTACATCGACCAATTACAGGCCTCCACGTGGTTTCCTCATACATGTAGGCTCATGAAATTAGCATAAGGTTAATATGATTCCATCCCTCCTCTCATCAATGTCTAAGGGATTCCACGTCGATCAATGACCGATATCACATCTCATATGTATTCCAATCAACAATCGATATGTTTCAAAATTTTGTTCCGACGTCCAAGACTAAAATGAAGGTCTAAGACATAGTTCACCCAAGGGCCTGCGCTATAGCCCACCGACAAAATACATGTTTCCATTCACAGGCTGACACCTATCAACTTCTGGAAACATTGGCATTAAGGGTCAGCATGGTAAATCATGATGTCATTACCTCTCCCCCAAATATCGCTTAAACATGTTGGCACATAATTGATCAGACCATGGTCTTTCTCAGGTTAACAACAAAAGGTACTGAGTAGTCTAGAGTGTTGTAGGAAAATCTCCCTGCGGATAGGTAGATTGCCTCAAAGAGATAGACCCTACTCTAAGATAGAAAGTGCTTAACGTGGTCACTGACTTCCTTTCAAATCTATACAAACTAACACATGAGAAGGAAGGAGAATAGCAGTACCTTTTTATCGATGTTTGTCCCTGCACGCTCCAAATCGAGCTCCAAACTCTCGCTCCTCGCTGAGTCCTACAGACAAATGAAGTATGACCACTTCCTACTCTATTGATGTTAGCTTGAAAATAGATCTATCTATCAATGATAGGTTCATGTGAAATCAGACACAAATTAGAAAGAAACAGGCCAAGCGTGTCATATTAATGAGAATAATGACAACAGTACTTACAATCGTAGATGTGAATGTGACAGCTTCGTCAAGTCCCCTTCGTCTAACCCTTGCTCAAAAGATCCATAACCTGGATGATAGCATCTTCACTAATCACTCTCCTTTGACTGACTGTGTATTTCCTATGAGATCATAAGTTTCATGCTAGCAATTCTTCCTCCTTTTTCACCACCATAGAGCCTGCTTATATAGGTTAAGAGGAGCTTAACCTCTTGAGTTATCTTTAGAACAAGTTGAGGAATTCCCTCCTTGGATCAGGGATCTTCTGATGGAACCA
>SNQJ01S0048351.1:11209-21249 GCA_010110895.2 Picea sitchensis | reverse complement strand
AATATATCAACATTTTGTTTCATGTTTTGTATATCAAATTTGTGTATGATTTATGACTACTTTAGCTATCTAAATCAAATGCAAATGATATAATTTTATTACTGCTATCCATATCTTGTTTCTTACAAAGAGATAAAAGACATAACAATTGTTAATTCAGTTTATGCATGACAGGTTTATTTTCTTCATAGATTGAATTGTAATATATAAGTCCTTGCATAACAGGTTTCCCTTATTGCAGGAATTTATAATCATGAGATTGTTATGATTTTCTTTTATGTCTTGTTTGTCCTGTCAAAACACTTCAAGAAGCAGCACAGCCAATCGTTTACGAAAATCTTACGGACCAACCGGTGCGAGTTTTCTCCTCCGACCAGCTTAGAAGTTATCATACACAGGGCAGACTTGGAGCGTTTCTAGGTCAATTAGTTTGTTGTTTACTGTTTTCATTAAGTAGTTTAATTTAGATATAATCTTAATTAGATTTATATTACATTGTTTAATTTCAGTAAATATATTAGATTGTTTAATTTCAGTAATGTTTATTTCTTGTTCATAAAAGATAAAAATCAAAAAGAGATCCTTGGTTGTCTTAGGGCAGAAAACACATGAGTTTGGCAGGTTTTAATTAAATCTGTAGGTTGTTTATAGTGTACATTTGTGAATAAGTAATGTTACAGCTGATAATTAGATAGTTGATTTGAGTTATTATAATAGTAATTAGTAGATTGTATATAGTAGTTAGAATAGTTATAATTAGTTTAGTTTAATTAGATTAGTGTGTTAGTTTCTTGTACTTTTAGTTAGTTTGTTTTATTATTTTTATTTAGTTTTAGCTTGTTTAGATTACTTAGCTCAGATCAATTCTCTCTTTGGTTTTCATAGAAGACCTTAGAGCGGCCAACGGAGTCATTAAACTCGTCAGGGTGGTCCATTCCAAACGGCTTGGGTTATTTAGACAACCCTGGATCGGTTCCACTCTCCCAGTTGACGGACGGTGATTTTCGCCCGTCAACACCCCTGTACTTAAGAAGAATGCTATGTCTTCCAGGTATTTTGGTATGGCCTCGACCCAGAACAGGTCTGCATCTGGGAGCTGATCATTGGCTGCTCTGCCATTTTCTCCTGAATCTAATCTAGACAGGTGATCAGGCCCTACGTTGCATCTTCCAGGCTTAATGATCACTTTAAAATAAAAGTCATGAAACAGAAGCAACCACTGCCAAATTCTTCCTTCTAGAACAGGTTTGTTAACTAGATATTTTAATACAGAATGATCAGTAAGGAATTTAAAATGAGAACCTAAAAGATAATGTCTAAACTTCTGCAGAGCGTAAATCATAGCTAAACCCTCCCTTTCTGTGGTTGTATAGTTGCACTCAGCTTGCGAAAACTTCCTGTTAGCAAAGTAGATAGGATGATCCATGGATCCATCTCCTGGTTGCACTAAGATGGCTCCCAAGGCAATACCTGATGCGTTTACGTGCACATGAAATTCATTTTCCCATTTTGGAAATATCAGAATAGGTGTTGTGATGAGATTTTCCTTTGATATATCAAACGCTTTATCACACTCTAGGGTCCACTGGAACACTTCAGAATTCTTTAGTAGGTTTTCCAGAGGTGCAGTGATGTTTGCATATCTTCTGATAAACCTACGATAGTACCCTGTGTGCCCCATCATGGAGCACAACTTATTAGCACTTGTAGGTGGCGGCATGTTCACAATAACTGCATCTTTGGCTGGGTCTACCAGTACTCCTTCTCGGCATACTATGTGGCCTAACAAATTTCCATGTGGCACACAGAAGATACACTTTCTGAGGTTCAAATATATCTGCAATTCTCTACATCTATCAAACATTAGATGTAGCAGTGCTACATTTTCCTTGAGTAGACTATATACCATCCAATCATACATATAAACTTCTATAAACTTGTGAATAAATTCTCAGAAAGCTACTATTACAATCCGTGAAAAAATTGTAGGGGAATTATTTAAGCCGAATGGCATCACGTTGTATGCAAATGACCCCCATTCTATTATGAATGTAGTCTTCTTTTTGTCTTCTTTTGCAATCCTTACTTGGTGATACCCCAAAAATCCATATGTGAATGAGTAAGAGTCTTTCCCCGCAACTTGTTCTAGCACCTCATCAGTAAAAGGTGTTAGGAAAGGGTCATGAACACAAGCATAGTTAAGGATTTTGTAGTCTACACACACCCTAATGTCCTCTGTGCCTTTCTTAGTCTGGATGACTATTGGGTTAACCCATTCTGCTTCTTCCACTGCAAAAATAAGTCCAGTTTCCAGCATATTTTCTATTTCCCTCTTAACCTTCTCTTTTAATCCAGGGTTAAGGCAATATTATCTATGCCTTACAGGATTTGATACTGGTTTTATTTCAATTTTCATCTCTCCCATAGCTCCTTTAATCCCTTTTAGCTTTGAAAATGTCTTAGGGAACAAGTCCTCATACTCTCGCAACAGGCTATGTATTTCTTGGCTAGTTTGCTCATCCCAGTAATCTCCCACCACAGTTATATTAGGTTGCCCTGTGATCCCTATATTGACTTTGTGAAACTTCAATGGATAATTATAAGAACCATAAGTCTGACTGGGTATGATTTTATGGATTTCTCTGCTTCCTTCTGTTTCCTTAATGGCTAAGTTTCTCAATTCTTCTAAATCATCCCGGATTTCCAAATCCTTCTCAATCTTATAGAATTCTATAGGTCTCTTTTCCAATTTTAGGTGAAGGTTAGATTGAATTTCTTGGCTATGCTTTGCACATACTAATAGGTCTGATTTCCGCTTACCAGTATTTGTAAAAAGGAATTATTTAATTCTTTGCGGGACTACTTTAAGCTCATGGTACTTACCTGTAAATAAGAAGTCCTTGCAAAATTGATCTGCCAATGATTGCCAGTCACTGGTCTATCTTACGGTTTCTTCATGCATGTACCAAGATTTCATAAGTGGACCTAGTGAATGGGGAAATACTTGAACCCAGAAACAAGATGGTATTTCCGCAACTTGCCACTGTCTCATGCATTGTTCAATATGTTCTTTAGGATCATACTATCCACTGAACTATTGAGCAAATTGGAAATCCGTCCGCATCTCCAGATTCTCCTTATATTGAAATCTATATCAGATATCTTGCTTCACATACTCCAAGTTACCGACTAAGGCTTTGTGATTAGTCCACCATCTGGCAATGGTGTCCTGGAGGGATAAATCCAACACTGATATCCTTTGATCCTTCGCTATATTTTCTTCCATACTGACCATAAAATTGTCAAGTCCCGAGGTACCATCATATGTCGGGTGTTTTCTGACCTCAGTTCCAACCCATCTAGTTGCTCTGACAGTGGTGCATCTTCTTGAAAGTCTTTTATATCAACCTTGTTTTCAACTGTTAAATGCCAGTTCTAAATATTTGTCCGTTGATTGTATGCTTCTCCAACTTATTGATCCATCAGTAGTAGGATTTATGTATTCTTCTCTCGTTCCTGTTGTTATAGTGTACAACCGGTCCAAGTCTTCTCCCTCCATATTGTTTTTCATTGGCTCCGTGTATTGAGGGCCTACATATGGATTCAAGGGTTGAACTACTTTTATTCTGTCTACCTCAAATGTCATAGTGTCTTTCTTTAGGTCAATCACCGCATAGTTGTCATAAACCCAATCAATACCAAGTAGTTCAGGATAAGGTTCCTTATCCCCCATGATTTCGATCACCTCAAAATCAACTATAGTTTTTACTCCCACAACATCTATTTCCACATTCTCCAGTCTTCCTATTGGGAAAATACAATATTGATTGGCCATTCTTAGCTGGATTGGGGAATATGTCAACTGGGGTTTTCCTAAAGCTTCCCAAGCCCTTTTAGGAAGTATATTAACATCATATCCTAGATCTAACATGACATCCTCAATCTCAAATTCATCTATCTGGGATGCTAATCTAAACTCTTTTCCAATGCATACTTTCCTTCTTTGCACTCTCTAAGTATTCTTCTCAGGAAGAGTAGTCCTTATTCTTGTTTCTAGACATTCTTCATTCCCTAGAACTAGGTACAGTGCATTGCACAACTTTTATGTCAATTGGTCATTCCCAAAAATATCATAAAATAACTGAAACAAAAGGTCAACTACATTTTGTGGCTTCTTAGGTTGTCTCATCGAGACTATAGGGTTTTTGGGTGTAGGGGGTGAAGCAAGGACATGCACAATCTCAGGGTAAACAATAGGCTAAGGGGTTTTCTCTTGCATCTAAGGGCCATGGATATTCTGAAATACTTCTATGGAATTTTTAAATAATATATTTTGTTTCAGAGGATCATACATGTCCCCCTTAGGCACTGCTTTCTGGATCTGAGGTAAATTGTCAGCATCTCCGCTAGTCTTTGCCCCTCCTCGAGTAACAATATTAAGGTTGGGAAGTTTTCCTCTAATAACTCTCTTTATCTCTGAACTGATGAGGTTAGTTCCTTGTTGATGTACCCAATCTTCCCATTTTGCAATTAGTTCTGGGAAGTCTTCAGTTGCGTGCCCATTGGTTCTGTAGTGAGAGCACCATGGCCACCTCGGATGAGGGAAATCTATAGCCATGTGTCCTTGATCATCACAATTGTAGAATCTACTTGGTCCTCTTCCCTTGGTTATTCCTCCTCTAAAGTCTCCTCTAGCTCCACCTCCACAACCTCTTCCTGGTCCCTAAGGGGTTTCATTCACCCTGAATGATGTTCGATCCAGCCTGTTTGCAAGTGCATCCAACGCTCTACACTGAATCATAGCATGTGTGGTAGATGCGCAAAACTCACAATGCACCGTATTTGGCACTATTGAATACTTCTGAATAATGGGGTATTGTCTTGGCCCATGCCCATGGATTCGACAAATCTCACAATATTCAACTGATGGCGCTGCTTGATTACCTGGAAAAGCATGATATGGGGTTGGGGTATGGAATGGTAAATTCGCTGACAGTTGCGCAACTCCTCCCGTGGGTCCTGTTGAGGGTCCCATCAGATTCTGAGGAGGTCCCATTCCCCTCATTCATGGACATTCAGTTACCATATGTCCTTATGTGTAACATCAGGTACACTAGACTTGCGGTCGTCCTGATCTGGGTATCATCAATTCTTGAATCATTTTTATAAGTGTTGATATTTTCCCTTGTAGTTGCACCAAATTTGCATTTGTTGGGGGTCTGGTCACTCTCAAGCTCCCTGGATATCTTTCCATGGCTTCAATCTTCATTGATTGTTCCAAGGCATCTGTCAAAGTGGCTATCTGCTTTTGTGTTAACGAAATTTGTGTCAGAGGTAGAAATCCTTGGATATATCATTCTATTTTATGTTCCTCATGAATTGGATGTGCTAACCTCCCTATAGTATCTTTAAACTTCTAGTTGTATTCCCAAGATGATTCACCTTCCCTTTGTTGAATTTCGCGCAACTCAGATAGAGCTTGTTGTTCTGACTGAGGTAGCTTAAACTTCGCTATGAACTTTGTCTGTACCTGGTCAAGTGTAAACGCTTGACCTTGCACTCCTGGTACTCCTAGATCAATGGCTTTCATGTACCATTTGATAGCACGACCTCTCAAAGCAGTCTAGAACTCAACCAATTTATTCGCATTCGGAGTCCCTCTAGACCTCCAGATTGCTTCACACAAGAACCAATGATGCTCAACATCTTCGTCTCCCTTACCCCAAAATTATGGGTATCGAGCAATCAAACCTATCGCATTACCAACCATTGCTGATCTTAATTCTCATACCAAAATAAAACCTAACGGTCTTGGTTGCAATCTACCAGGGGATCCTAATATCCTCCTAGTATTCGTGCCTCCTGGTTGTGACTGACTGACTGACTGTAATGGAACAAGAATAACATAAGAAGGTAGTATAGAATTTACCATTTGTATAGAAGACACTTGGGGTATGGGTGATTCGGGGATGGCGCCACTGGCTTCGAGGTGGGTTTCTTTGATCTAGTGGGTCTCGTTCTCATCGTCTTGAGCGATCTCTTCAGCCGGATTCCCGATCTTTACTGGTATCAGGGCTGAATCTTCCCTTTCTACTTCAATATCCATGTTGGCTTCCTTATCCCTTCCTTCTACACATTCTCCTACATGTCCACCCTCCTGGAGACTTCTTTCTTTATGCACTTCTCTCTCACTTAATATTTCACTGGCCAGTCTTTCCTGTATTCTCATCTTTCACAACTCTTCCATCTATTCTTCCTCTAGTTTTCCCGGTCTGACTTCTTTCCGCAACTTCTTGGATTGTTTTACTGTTTTCTTTATCTTATCGTGCCACCACTTCTCAACTATGGCAGATCTTTTCAAGGCTCACTCATCTCTTTAATCCATTTCTTGCTACTCCCCCATTTGTCAAATAACCCTCTCCCCTCTCTCAGGCCATGACTCCACCCCAAAATCACCCCACCCCAAGCGAGGGTTTTTACGCTGCCATCTCAGTCGGAGACATAGTCAACATCCCCTCTTCCATCAAAAAAACTTTAATCCACAGGGGGATTTCTCTCAACTGTCTTCCCCTTGCATCTTTCTTGAAATTGGCTTCTGCCCGTGGAAGAGATTGGTGATTCTCAACTGAAAACTCGATAATATATCCTTCTAATGTTGTATTGACCCAGAAATCGATTGCTCACGTTACTGGACTATCCAGCCAATGAAGTGCTACGATCTTTTATGTATCCCAAGCGTAGGTCTTCTTGACTCGTTCTTGGAATTCCAAAACTTCTTGGAGCCTATCTATCCAGTGGAAAAGTTCTTCCAGGAACTTAACCCAAAATATCCCATACTGGTCACTCGATCTTTCTGAGTAAAAGACTACCTCCCGTGTATCTTTCACATATTTTCCTCTCAACTCCACTTCTTTCCATATGAAGGCGTCACAATTTCTCTCCCACCAATGGTGAATATCAGATCTATGAATCTGTGGAAGCATTCTCCCTACAGGTTCCCTTCTAACGCAGGTCCCAGCAATGGAACCATTTTGTTGGCATGGAATTGATCAGACTGGGGTCCTTCTTAGGTTACCAACAAAAGGTACCGAGTAGTCTGGAGCGCTGGAATTTTCATTTCCTCCGAAGAGAAGAAGTCTCACCCAAAGCACAACCAAGACAGAAAGATAGTGAAGGGAAAGGAGAATACTTAGGTGGGTTCCCAGAACCTTTAAGATTCACCATGATCTTGCACAAGATAGACTAACTACATAACAGATCTGAACTCATTCATACTAGAACTAAAGATAATCAGGTTGTGAAAGCATTTGTACACAAAGATATCATATTGATCTTATCAAGCATAAAGAAGTATTGTAAAGAGACAATTCATAAGAATAAACACATATTGACACGGTAATTTCAAAATTTTAAGTCCTTCTTCATTTATTATCATCAGAGCTTCTCGGATACAATCTCAGAGATACAAATTAGTACTTTGTTACAAAATTATGACTTCAGACTCATGTCACAGAGCTCTATCTACCCTTGTTGCCAGAACTGTATACAAGTTACATTTACATAACCTTTCCTCAACTAAAACCCAACTAACAACTAATCAACAACAACCCTTTTACAATAATATTCATCTCATATATAGGTTGAGTGGAATCTTCTAGCTTTGGGCTCGCATGCTTTCTTGTTCTGTTGTAACTGCTTTTGCCTCGTTGGTGTTGTGATGTCCCTTTCCGTGACTGATTTATGTTTATTTACTTGCTCCACTGTCCAACTCTTTATGTAGCTTGTGCAACTCATGTTTGGCCAAATTTGGGACTGTAGTCCTTCTTGCGTAGCTTCAAACCCAAAAACGAAGGGCCCAACAAAATGAGATTATGATGATCTATTATAGAGGTTAATTCTAGTTTAATCCCTAATTAATGGTCGAGATTAACTCAGGTACATTCTCTACAGTCATGGTAACATTCTATGATAAATGGTCTGGATCTATTCACTCCACAGATCCAAGGGTTGTGATTCCTTCTAGCTCAAAACATGGTTTTTCATCCGATTCAAGACTTGGACAACTTAAGGATTTTTCTTTGGGATCTTTCCCTTACATTCAACTATTAACTTATGATCCTAGTTTCCATTCACGAATTTCCCATCATGATGATGGATGTGTGTGTGTGTGTGTGTGTGTGTGTGTGTGTGTATTGACCACGCGAGAATCATAAAATTAATTTCATTATTTTTATCTTAGAACATTACAGAACGTTTGTATTTAGTTGTGCAGGGCATGCACCGTTCTTTCCATCCTAACATCACTTAAACACAGGAGTTTTCAAATGCAATAAGCATCATCACTATAAATCAAATATGTATATCTATAGCGCAAGTACAAGCATTCAATCATGCATTTTAATTCAATTACATAGAGTCTATGAAATACTTGTGTATTACAATTGATAGTTGACCAACTAACTGTGGTTATTTTCCTTTTTGTCCAACTGTAGGCTCATATACATTCACTCTTAGCATTCTGGCCACCCTCGTGCCAAGCCATGATACCACTAGGAAATCTCTCTCATGTTCTTAGAAATGTTTGAAGGTCACTCTCCTTCACTCTACTCTTGGTAGAGATTTTCCCTTACATTCACCTAGCCTAGGCATCTGTGAGGTTTATCACATGCCTTCCTAGCATCAAGCTTGTGGACCCCCTGGATCAAGTTGGGTTTCATGTCTTCCATGCTCCATATCAGAACCCTTCTATGTGTTCTTTGATCCTTCTATTACACGCACCCATGCATTCTTTTCAGCAGCTATATTCCTCAGAGGCCCGAACTCTCCTCCAGTTCTCCATCTGTGCATATCTAGGTTTCACGCCCCTTCCCCGAAGGCTCTCAAACTGCTCTCTTTTTCCCTTTGTCCCCTGAAACTCGTGGGTCAATCTAGCTGCAGAAAATGGTACTATGTTGTACCTCTAGATGGCAATTTTTTTGTCCTAGCTAGATTTCCCATACTTGCATTCATGGGGGTGGTTGGTTGTTCAACTACCAACCCCTTCTCATTAAATTATTTGTCTTGATATCTGGGTTAAGGGAAAACAATTTAACTGTTTCAAATTAATATTTCCGCAAGGTGGCTTGGGGTCCTTTAATTTAATAGAACCTCCCCTCATTCCTTTAGTGATATCATGGCTAGTACTTTAAGCCTTCACCCATCAATCAACTGTCAACATTTACAATTAAAAAATAATATATTTACAACATTTGCAAGCCATTGCATGGCAATCATAAATTATAATTAATTACATGTTGGGGAAAACAGAGGTGCTACAATGTGAATATTAAAGACGCATTATGATCAAAACCATTAAATCCAGTCTTTAAATTATTGAACATATCAACATTATACTAAAGTCTACTTGTGATATAATACTTATACTGAGGCAATTTCCTAGGCACGATACATTTGATCTCAACAAGATATTGAGTGGATCTATAATCGATTGAACGAGTATCCTCCAATTCAAGGTTTCTCACTCTTTGAAATAATTATGATCATCTATGTGGATAGAGCCTTTTTGTCTCTTTTTACTTTGCTAGACTTTTTTTCTCACTCTTTGAAATAATTATGATCATCTCTATGGATAATGTCTTTTAGTCTCTTTTTACTTTTCTAGACTATTTTTTTTTCCTTCTGTATCATTTTCAATTTTTTTGTTAATTGTAATGGATAACATGTACATAGTGAATAACATGTACAACTAGATAGAACCTTAACAAGGAAAAACTTTCAAACTAGCCTTAGAATCTCCCTTTGCCTATCTAGATTCAAAGATTAACACAATCATGTATAATAAAGAATAAAAGAAAAATGATAATAAATTTTATAAAAATGTGATAATCAAAATATCTAATATTCAAACTTACATGAAAAACTTCAATTAAAATCCCCGGATGGGGTGACACCTAGCCTAGAAGCCACAGGTGGACTTGCACTAGCCCACAGCATAAATGTCATTAACCGCTCCTCATGCGCCAACCTTTATCATGAAGGAC
>SNQJ01S0048351.1:0-11199 GCA_010110895.2 Picea sitchensis | reverse complement strand
AACAACTACTTATTTATTAATATTTTTATGGCATAGTTTTGAAAAAATTATTTATAAAATTATATTATCAAAACTATTAAAGAAAATCATTATCAATACTTATTTTATAATTAAGAAAGTTGCTTGAACCAATTTGTTGATTTGGAAAAAAAGGATAAATCTTCATTTGTGATTTATGGGACATGGTAAGATATATTTATTAGAACTAAAATTAATGGTCGTAGTCTAAACATTTTACGTTTTGGTCCCTTTTCGATGATATTTTTCGGGGATATTTGCTCGAAATCTGACGAGAAATTGTTAGATCTGTAGATTTTAGTGATTTTTTCTCTGTAATCCGAGTGCCCCAGAGGTTTTTCAGCATTTTGAATCTATTTCTGCATTCAGAAATGAATTTTAAACAACAAAAAATAGTGATTTCGTGTAGATTTGTGTCATCATATTTCAATGAAAAAAATCAAAATGTAGAACAATTAAACAACACCAAATTAATGTCATAGTTAGAATTCCACTTTTAATTTTTTTAAATAATTTGAAGACTTTAAACACACCAATTCTATGTTAAGTGAAAAATTTAGAGAAAACATAAAAGTTGAACTCTTTAGGTTTGTTTTTAGAAATGGTTTACTTATAATAGGAATAATTATAATGGTTGATTAATATGGAAGTTAAAGATAGATTATAAATGGATAATAATATATATGTTTTAATATATTATAATTAAGGTAGCCACATAAGAGTGAAACGTTTTATTGATATAATAGTTAATTGGTTGTAATGTGATTATACTTGTTATTTCATCTTATTCCTCTCTATATGCAAGAAAACAAAAAATAAATATTTTATTGATAACACTCCACAATATCTCTTTCAAATGTTGTCCTAAAAATATTTCATAGTACTACTTATATAAAAAAATAAAATGAAATACTATGCAATTACACATTTGCATAGACATACTAAAACCGTTGTTGGTAAACCTTTTATTGGACCTCTTAGTCATAATTTCAACAAATGACCTCCTATTCATAATTTCTATGAATATTAAAAACCTTGTAACAATAAAGCATGATAATACTCAAATAACTTTGACAATGGATTCATAATTAGGGTATACTTTAATTCAACTATAGGTGGAGGAGAAGAGAACACCTTAAGAGAAAACCACCCACAAATTTGAACGGCAAAGAACAACAAAACACCACAGACAACCCAACATGATAGGTCCGACATCAAGGCATCAAATCACCACCTTCCACATTCACAAACAACATAGGAGAAAAACCACCATCCACATTAACTACTAATCTAGCAAATGACAACTTATTCTTCAAACCAAAGTCTAAAAAAATCCACTTCCACTTGCAAAATTAAAAGCACCAACCAAGAATGCACAATAATCACAACCCTCAATACATATAATGCACTACAAAAAATTGTAAAATATAACTTTAACAACAATACTACTTTTTAATACCAAAAAAACCTAATACTAACAATCCACTACAAGTTTAAGCACTTTTCAACTACTAATTCAAAGAGTAACAAAACAATAAAAAAATAACCTTATCCAATCAAAAAAAACATCCATGACTCTACACATCCATGATCCACTAATGATACCATAAAAGAATAAGCCAATTGTGATACCCAATGCAAACCAAACACATTTACCACTAAAGGAACTAACCCCACCAAACACTTAACGACTCTTCGATACATTTTCGATACATTTTTTATGAGGTCAAAAATGGCAAAAAGCCATATTTTTTATTTTAAACATTAAAACATTAATTTAAAAATCCCACCATTCAAATTTAATTTGGTCACCTTTGCAATATTTTGATTCCAACCACCATGTCCAAGATTCTTAATGCTACAAAGTGGAAACAAAATTCTTACCAACAAATGCTAAAATTATACTTTTACCAAAAAAAAAAAATATGATAATATTTACTATTATAGTATTATCTAAATAATAGTAAGATGGAGTTCCCTTTTGTGTATAGTATATTATCTAAATAATAATGAGATGGAGTTCCCTTTTGTGTATAAAATTAAATTGTTTGTAATTGATTGATTACAACTAGGTAAGGTTAACCATTTCTTAAAAAAGAATATTGAGTTCAGTCCAACATAACACAATGCACAATGGAAACATAACACAATGGATATTTTCATATTGTTATTAAACACTATTTGAGATATTGTTATTAAACCTTAGACAAAGTTTTGGTGTTGATCCAATATAACCTAGGAAATATCTTCTATTGAGATCATTATTAAACACACTAGACATGGTTTTGCTATAGTTGAAGTGGTGCCAATGGGTTTTGATATTCTTAAACACACTGAACATGATTTTTCTACGGATGAAGTGGTCCCGTTGGGCTTTGTTCTTCATTAGGGCTCATGCTTGAACCAACGACATGATAGGGATGCATGTATAATTAACAAAATCCATTAGAAAGACAAAAACAAATAAATAAAGTTCAAAATCAATGTAGTAATTCCAAGAATAAATAAATAAATTTCAAAATCAACATCTTTATTCCAAGCACCCCTTCGAGATTTTGTTGTAAACTATAAAAGTATCATACCATATCACCATTGCAACTTACAAGATGCAACCTACAAGACGGAGGTGACAAAGACACTACTCTAGCCTGTAGGAGAGTTTGTATTATATTTATACTTGTGCTAACTTCAACAAGGAAACTATAATGGGATGAAATCTCAATAGAATTTTGACTTCTTGGGAAAATAATTAAAAAAAATAAAAAATCAGGTGGAAATTCAACCCTGTCTGAAGTCTTAGAGAGATTTATTGTTCAAGGACTCACAAATGTATCTCATGTACATTCAACAAAATTTCTTGGAGAAGTGCTTATGGTCAAGGTTCATGGTGATGGCTGAGCTCTCACCCTAAATGAGGTCAAGCCTCTTGACTCATGTTATCTTGTTAATGTCAAAAGGGTATGCAATATTGGCACCAATATTTAAAGGGTAAACCATTCTAGCTACTCCATTCAAGACTTTGTAGAGAAAATATATAGACATAGTAATAATGAAAAATGAATATAGCTATGTAAGGTAGGAATTTTAAATCTACATAACATGTTAAATTTGACAGTTTTGAGAGCTCCAAAACTTGTTTCACCAATTTCAATAAAAGATGTTGATAAATCGAAATTATTTTGAACCATATTTAACATATAAATTGCCCCAAACAATTCACCCATCAAATTTCATCCCTATACCCATGACTAAAATGCTTAAAAAAAAACATATGAATTATAAGCTATTTTCCTAATGTCCAAGATATATGATCGAAAGTTAGTGATACAAATAAAAGTTTTCAATTTTATAACTTCGAGGATGTGTATTTTTGCGACTAGAGATAATGAAAAAAAATCCATGAATGCTTAAATGTGTCCAATAACTATGATAGAAAGTTCGTGATACAAATAAAAGTTTTCAATTGTATAACTTCGAGGATGTGTGTTTTTGCAACCAGAGATAATGAAAAAATCCATGAATGCTTAAATTTCTAAGGCTTGTAAAACTCTGTGCAGGTTGACTCCTTGTGTCTCCTTGTTGAGATCTGCACTAACCATTATGCCTCCTATGATTCTTATTATACATTTATTATCTTTGTTTTCTTAAAAATGGGTATGATTATATTAGTCAAAAGGTGACAACTTTTCCTAGACTATGGAGAGTTACATAAAAAATTGTGTTTCTGCTATTCTAAATTATTTTCAAGAGTTGTAGAGAGTTTGAGGTTTTAAAAATAAAATACGTTTTCCTTCTTAGTGAGTTTGAGGTTTTTAAAATAAAATAAGTTTTCCTTGTGGTGCAGGTTTTTAAAATAAAATAAGCTTTCCTTATGGTGCTTTGACAAATTGACGTGCTAATACTATATATCTTTGAAACAAAAAGTAATGATTTAAATAGAATCTTGTTGCTTGCTACGGGCATTGTTTATGGACTCCATATACACTAAAGAACATGTGGTTCACTTGTTTCTCCATTGGCCCCTCTATGTTAAGGAAAGATTGAGGCAACAACCTTTCTATTGAGAGGTCGAGATTGTGGCAACAACCTTTTCATTGAGAGATGGCCAAATGTTGAAAGGTGAGTGATGATTTTTTAGTTATGGTTCACTTGTTTCTCCATTGGCCTTTATGTTAAGGAAATATTGAGGCAACAACATTTCCATCGGGAGATAGAAAAATGTTGAGAGGTGGATGATGATTTATTTGGTTTAGTGAAGCTTCTAACTCCTCATTTTTGGCACACACGCCAATTAAAGTGGTTTGTGTCTTGGTCTTCTAATTCCATAGGTATAAAATTTGGTGTTGAATTTCTTGACACACCATAGGAGTGCTAATTTTTTTGGCGTAGGCTAAAGGGAAAATGATTTGTACTTTTTTTGGCCACCGTTCGATTACCAATTTTGGCTATCCATCTGCCTCGTTCTAGCTATCCATCTTCCGATGACTTCTTCCAAACAGAGGTCGTCAGGTCACACTCTGTGACATGTCCCACTTCTCTGTATGCATCATACACCCACATCTTTCGATGTGGCCAATGGAATTTATTAAAGCTCCATGAACTTAAATTTCAAATTTTAAATTAGAAAATGAGCGCCCGCTCCCATAATTAACTTACCAAGTTCCCCCCACAGGTATTCAACACAATGAGTTTATCACAGAACATTTCAGAGGATCATACCTGTCCTCCTTAGGAACTGCTTTCTGGATCTAAGGTAAATTGTCAGCATCTGCGCCAGTCTTTGCCCCTCCTCGAGTAACAATATTAAGGTTGGGTAGTTGTCCTCTCATAAATCTTTTTATCTCTGAACTGATGAGGTTAGTTCCTCGTTGACGTACCCGATCTTCCCATTTTGCAATTAGTTATGGGAAGTCTTCAGTTGCATGCCCATTGGTTCTGCAGTGAGAGCACCATGGCCACCTCGGATGAGGGAAATCTATAGCCATGTGTCCTTGATCGTCACAATTGTAGCAGCTACTTGGTCCTCTTCCCCTAGTTATTCCTCCTCTGAAGTCTCCTCTAGCTCCACCTCCACAATCTCTTCATGGTCCGTGAGGGGTTTCATTCACCCTGAATGATGTTCGATCCAGCCTGTACGCAAGTGCATCCAACGCTCTACACTGATTCATAGCATGTGTGGTAGATGCGCAAAACTCACAATGCACAGTATTTGGCACTATTGAATACTTCTAAATAATGGGGCATTGTCTTGGCCCATGCCCATGGATTCGACAAATCTCACAATACTCAACTAATGGTGCTGCTTGATTACCTGGAAAAGCATGATATGGGGTTGGGGTATGGAATGGTAAGTCCGCTGACACCTATGCAACTCCTCTCGTGGGTCCTGTTGAGGGTCCCATCAGATTCTGAGGAGGTCCCATTCCCCTCATTCGTGGACATTCGGTTACCATATGTCCTTCTGTGTAACATCAGGTACACTAGACTTGCGGTCATCCTGGTCTGGGTATCATCAATTCTTGAATCTTTTCTATAAGTGTTGATATTTTCCCTTGTAGTTGCACCAAATTTGCATCTGTTGGGGGTCTGGTCACTCTCAAGCTCCCCGGATATCTTTCCATGGCTTCAATCTTCATTGATTGTTCCAAGGCATCTGTCAAAGTGGCTATCCGCTTTTGCGTTAATGAAATCTATGTCAGAGGTAGAAATCCTTGGATATATCATTCTATTTGATGTTCCTCATGAATTGGATGTGCTAACCTCCCTATAGCATCTTTAAACTTCTAGTTGTATTCCCAGGATGATTCATCTTCTCTTTGTTGAATTTTGCGCAACTCAGAGAGAGCTTGTTGTTCTGACTGAGGTAGCTTAAACTTCGCTATGAACTTTGTCTGTACCTGGTCAAGTGTGAACACTTGACCTTGCACTCCTGGTAATCCTGGATCAATGGTTTTCATTTACCATTTGATAGCACGACCTCTCAAAGTAGTCTAGAACTCAACCAATTTATTCGCATTTGAAGTCCCTCTAGACCTCCAGATTGCTTCACACAAGAACCAATGATGCTCAACATCTTTGTCTCCCTTACCCCAAAATTATGGGTATCGATCAATCAAACCTCCTGCATTACCAACCATTTCTTATCTTACTTCTCCTACCAAAATAAAACCTAACGGTCCTAGTTGCGATCTACCAGGGGATCCCAATATCCTCCCAGTATTCGCGCCTCCTGGTTGTGACTGACTGACTGACTGTAATGGAACAAGAATAACACAAGAAGGTAGTATAGAATTTACCATTTGTAGAGAAGACACTTGGGGTATGGGTGATTCGGGGTTGGCGCCACTAGCTTCGGAGCGGGTTTCTTTGATCTGGTGGGTCTTATTCTCATCCTCTGGAGCGATCTCTTCATCCAGATTCCCGATCTTTCCTGGTATTGGGGATAAATCTTCCCTTTCTACTTCAATATCCATGTTGGCTTCCTTCTCCCTTCCTTCTACACATTCTCCTACCTATCCACCCTCCCGGAGACCTCTTTCTTTATGCGCTTCTCTCTCACTTAATCTTTCACTGGTTAGTCTTTCCTGTATTCTCATCTTTCACAACTCTTCCATCTGTTCTTCCTCTAGTTTTCTTGGTCCAACTTCTTTCCGCAACTTCTTGGATTGTTTTACTGATTTATTTACCTTACCGTGCCACCACTTCTCAACTATGGTGGATCTTTTCAAGGCTCGCTCATCTCTTTAATCCATTTCTTGCTACTCCTTCATTTGTCAAATAACTCTCTCCCCTCTCTCAGGCCATGACTCCACCCCAAACTCATCCCACCCCAAGCGAGGGTTTTTACGCTGCCATCTCAGTCAGAGACATAGTCAACATTCCCTCTTCCATAAAAAAAAACTTTAATCCACAGGGTATTTCTCTCAACAGTCTTCCCCTTGCATCCTTCTTGAAATTGGCTTCTGCCTGTGAAAGAGATTGGTGATTCTTAACTGAAAACTTGATAATATATCCTTCTAATGTTGTATTGACCCAGAAATCGATTGCTCGCGTTACTGGACTATCCAGCCGATGAAGTGCTGCGATCTTTTATGTATCCCAAGAGCAAGTCTTCTTGACTTGTTCTTGGAATTCCAGAGCTTCTTGGAGCCTATCTATCTAGTGGAAAAGTTATTCCAGGAACTTTACCAAAAATATCTTGTATTGGTCACTCGATCTTTCAGAGTAAAAGTCTACCTCCCATGTATCTTTCACATATTTTCCTCTCAGCTCCACTTCTTTCCATATGAAGGCATCACAATTTCTCTCCCACCAGTGGTGAATATCATATCTGTGAATCTACTGAAGCATTCTCCCTACAGGTTCCATTTTAACGCAGGTCCCAACAATGGAACCATTTTGTTGGCATGGAATTGATCAGACTAGGGTCCTTCTCAGGTTACCAACAAAAGGTACCAAGTAGTCTGAAGCGCTGGAATTTTCATCTCCTCTGAAAAGAAGAAGTCTCACCTGAAGCGCAACCAAGACAGAAAGATAGTGAAGGGAAAGGATAATACTTAGGTGGGTTCCCAGAACCTTTAAGATTCACCATGATCTTGCACAAGATAGACTAACTACATAACAGATCTGAACTCATTCATACTAGAACTAAAGATAATCAGATTGCGAAAGCATTTGTACACAAAGACATCATATTGGTCTTATCAAGCATAAAGAAGTATTGTAAAGAGACAATTCATAAGAATAAACACAAAATGACACGGTAATTTCAAAATTTTAGGTCCTTCTTCATCTATTATCATCAGCGCTTCTCGGATACAATCTCAGAGATACAAATTAGTAATTTGTTACAAAATTATGACTTCAGACTCATGTCACAGAGCTCTATCTACCCTTGCTCCCAGAACTGTATACAAGTTACATTTACATAACCTTTCCTCAACTAAAACCCAACTAACAACTAATCAACAACAGCCCTTTTACAATAATATTCATCTCATATATAGGTTGAGTGGAACTTCTGGCTTCGGGCTCGCATGCTTTCTTGTTCTATTGTAACTACTTTTGCCTCGTTGGTGTTGTGATGTCCCTTTCCACGACCGATTTATATTTCTTTACTTTCTCCACTATCCAACTCTTTATGTAGCTTGTGCAACCTGTGTTTGACCAAATCTGGGACTGTAGCCCTTCTTGTGCAGCTTCAAACCCAAAAACGAAGGGCCCAACAAAACGAGATTACGATGATCTATGATAGAGGTTAATTTTGGTTTAATCCCTAATTAACAGTCGAGATTAACTCAGGTACATTCTCTACAGTCATGGTAACCTTCTATGATAAAGGGTCTGGATCTATTCACTCCACAGATCCAAGGGTTGTGATTCNTCTAGATCAAAACATGGTTTTTCATCCGATTCAAGACTTAGACAACTTAAGGATTTTTCTTTGGGCTCTTTCCCTTACATTCAACTATTAACTTACGATCCTAGTTTCCATTCACGAATTTCCCATCATGATGATGGATGTGTGTGTGTGTGTGTGTATTGACCACGTGGGAATCATAAAATTAATTTCATTATTTTTATATTAGAACATTACAGAACGTTTGTATTTAGTTATGCAGGGCATGCACCATTATTTCCATCCTAATGTCACTTAAACACAGGAGTTTTCAAATGCAATAAGCATCATCACTACAAATCAAGTATGTATATGTATAGCGCAAGTACAAGCATTCAATCATGCATTTTAATTCAATGACATAGAGTCTATGAAATACTTGTCTATTACAATTGATAGTCGACCAACTAACTGTGGTTATTTTCCCTTCCATCCAACCGTAGGCTCATATACATTCACTCTTAGCATTCTGGCCACCCTCGTGCCAAGCCATGATACCACTAGAAAATCTCTCTCATGTTCTTAGCAATATTTGAAGGTCACTCTCCTTCACTCTACTCTTGGTAGAGATTTTCGCGTACATTCACCTAGCCTAGGCATCTTTGAGGTTTATCACATGCCTTCCCAGCATCAAGCTTGTGGACCCCTTGGATCAGGTCGGGTTTCATGTCTTCCATGCTCCAGATCAGAACCCTTCTATGTGTTCTTTGATCCTTCTATTGCACGCACCCATGCATTATTTTCAGCAGCTATATTCCTCAGAGGCCCGAACTCTCCTCCAGTTCTCCATTTGTGCATATCTAGGTTTCACGCCCCTTCCCCGAAGGCTCTCAAACTGCTCTCTTTTTCCCTTTGTCCCCCGAAACTCGTGGATCAATCTAGCTGCAGAAAATGGTACTATGTTGTACCTCTAGATGGCAATTTTTTTGTCCTAGCTAGATTTCCCATACTCGCATTCATGGGGGTGGTTGGTTGTTCAACTACCAACCCCTTCTCATTGAATTATTTGTCTTGATATCTGGGTTAAGGGAAAACAATCTAACTGTTTCAAATTAATATTTCCGCAAGGTGGGTTGGGGTCCTTTAATTTAATAGAACCTCCCCTCATTCCTTTAGTGATATCATGGCTAGTACTTTAAGCCTTCACCCATCAGTCAACTGTCGACGTTTACAATTAAAAAATAATATATTTACAACATTTGCAAGCCATTGCATGGCAATCATAAATTATAATTAATTACATGTTGGGGAAAACAGAGGTGTTACAATGTGAATATTAAAGACGCATTATGATCAAAACCATTAAATTCAGTCTTTAAATTATTGAACATATCAACATTATACTAAAGTCTACTTATGATATAATACTTATACTGAGGCAATTTCCTAGGCATGATACATTTGATCTCAACAAGATATTGAGTGGATCTATAATCGGTTGAACGAGTATCCTCCAATTCAAGGTTTCTCACTCTTTGAAATAATTATGATCATCTATGTGGATAGTGACTTTTTGTCTCTTTTTACTTTGCTAGACTTTTTTTCTCACTCTTTGAAATAATTATGATCATGTATGTGGATAATGCCTTTTAGTCTCTTTTTACTTTTCTAGACTATTTTTTTTTCCTTATGTATCATTTTCATTTTTATTTTTTAATTGTAATGGATAACATGTACTTAGTGGATAACATGTACAACTAGATAGAACCTTAACAAGGAGAAACTTTCAAACTAGCCTTAGAATCTCCCTTTGCCTATCTAGATTCAAAGATTAACACGATCATGAATAATAAAGAATAAAAGAAAAATGATAATAAATTTTATAAAAATGTGATAATCAAAATATCTAATATTCAAACTTACATGAAAAACTTCAATTAAAACCATTTTTTTTTATATATAAAAAGAGTTAATTTAAATTAAAAACAAGTTAAAATTACTAACAGTTTTACTTTACTTTTTAAAACAATAATAAAAAAATATATATATTTAAATAATAAAAAAAACAAATATTTACAAAATCATTGAACAAATTAATGCACATATAAATATTTCCATATTAACTTGAATATATAAATTTATTATTTATAATTATTTTACACAACTATCAAATAATATTTTCATATTAATTTGAATATATAAATTTATTATTTATAATTGTTTTACACAACTACTAAATAATTTTGTTGAACATAATTCTATTGTAATTATATATAAGTTATTTTAAACCTTAATTAATTATAATTATTACCATATATTTTGTTGAACATGTTCTATTGTAATCATATATAATTTATTTTAAACCTTAATTAATTATAATTCTTACCAATTTAATTTATAATGGTACTATGTCATAATATTAATGACATATATTGAGATGAATTAGAATAATAAGCCTATAAAATGTATGCATAAATATAACAACAAGACGCATATACATCCCCTTACCCAATATTAAATCAAACCAAATACTATAGAGATTAATATTAAATGATACTTCCATGAAATACTAACATGAAAGTAAAGAAGGTATACATAGGTTAATACTAAATGGATACTTCCATGAAATACTAATGTGAAAATAAAGAAGGTATATGTAAACAACTGAATTATCTCTTAAACACTAGAGACTTTTAGGCTTTGTTTATTTATATTAAATTACACTCAAAATATATGTTTAAATGATAAACTAAATTATGTAATAAATAGTAATATAAATAAATATAATTGAGTATATTAATAATAAATATAAATAGAATTAGGAAAATTAATTAATTAATAAT
>SNQJ01S0048350.1:26430-74151 GCA_010110895.2 Picea sitchensis | reverse complement strand
TTCCCTCTATCTCCCCTAAAAACAAGGGCTAACCCTGTACACGATTTTTCCCCTAAAATAAATTACGGGCTAATGATATAAGTTTTAAAAAATGACTTTCATACAAAAAATTCGCCCAACAAAAAATAGAAAGCCCCTAAATTTCGCCCATGGGCGAAATTTCGCCCCTAAAATCATCTATGCTCTCAGTCCCCTCACAACTCAATATCACACAACCCACTGGTTTTCTCCTACAACTACCCCAGATTTCCCCCATCTCTCTTTCTCTTGACCTTCTTAACCCAAGGAATGTACCCCTTCACTACTCTCAATCCATTGGGTGTCTTATTTGTTTATCAGGGTCTCTCTGGCATAGGTATCTAGGAATCTCTCAGCTGGGAACTCAAGGGAACTCACTGCTAGGAAAAATTACCAGCAAACAACAACAAACACTTGTTGATACAATTTAACTCACCCAGGAGTTCACTCTTCAGGCATGACAACCCAGCTCTTCAAATTCTAGCTCCAAAATGATCCAAAATTGCTCAAGCATGCTCCAGAATTCACCCAGCCTTATTGTTCCAGCCCCCAATCTCTTCTTCCCTATTTTCTCTTGTTGTTATTGAGAAAACTGAATGTCTAAATCTTCTTGTTAATATCCATACTGATTTCCTCTCCTTTCCCAAGGTAGTTTATTTCTCACTCTTCCCAAATTTCGCTCTCCAATAACTATGGGATTTGACTCTCACGCCCACCTTATGACAAATATTCAATGACTGGGCTCTCATACACTCAATTAGAAAATAGAATTTTTTTCCAAATGATAACAAAATTCAAAAAAATGGATTTGAATTAATACCCATAAATTATTTCCCTTTGGACCCCTCTTGGACACTCTCTAGGAATTTCCTCTCCCTTGTGGATTAATCATCCCCCATCTCTATCCATATTCCAACAACTGGTATTAAATTATATTTATTTACAATTCAGAAAAATACATTTTTCATTTACATTGCTTGGCCATAGCCACATTTATATATACATTATGCATTAATTAAAATGGGTATTATAGTGGGGATGTTACATTCCCCCTCCCCTAAAATTGTGCATCATCCGAAACGCACCACAAAATGTTGAAATACATATATAAATTTAAATCACAATACTTAGAAAATAAAAGGTATTATGCAATCTTCACCCTCCAACAACAATCCCAACCATAATCTCTTGTTCTTCTCAACCTGCTGACCCAAGGAATGTGCCCCCTTCACTTCCTTCATTCCATCGAGCCGCACCATTATTTTCTAGGGTTATCAACATAGGAAACCAATAATTTCAAAGATGTGGTTTTGGTAACTAGCTGCCCAAAAATGGAGTCTTGTATTTTCAGCTTCTATTTTCTTCAAAATTGAAAAAAGTTTGTGAGTATTCCTCCCGCATGGTTTCTTCATGTTCCCATGTTTCATCTTCAGGATGGTAGAAGATACATTGAACCTTGACCATCCCTATGGATGTTTTCCAGAGCACTTTGACTTTCCGGTCCAGGATGCGTACTGGTTCCACCCGAAAATCTCTTTTGTTTTCCACTTGGATCACATTCCAATAAATTATGTGGTTAGGGTCAGAAACATATTTATTTAATATTGACACATGAAAAATATTATGCACTCTCATGGATGCAGACAATTCTAACATGTATGTAACTAGCCCTATATTTTCTAATATTTCAAAAGGCCCATAATATCTTGCTGCCAACTTCAGGCAACAACCAAATTTTATCGAACTTCTTTTTTATTTAACTTTTAGGAAAGTTCACATTCCCCTACTTTAAAATATCTAAAAAATATGTTCTTGTCTGCATTACTCTTATACCTATATTGAGCAACCTTTAAATTCTATCTGATCCTTGTCACATGTTCTTCCATTTTCTTTAGCTAATCTGACCTAATGATGGCTCTGTCTATTGGGTTATTCCAACTCACTAGTGTGTTACACTTACTACCATACAAAGTTTCAAATGGACTCATGTTTAATGAGGCTTGAAACCCATTATTATAAGCAAACTCCACTAAGTGGATATAGTCTTCCCATTTTGATCCTTGATCCATTACATACATTCTGAGCATGTCCGCAATTATCCTATTGGTCCTCTTTGTTTTCCTATGGTGATATGTGGTACTTAGACTCATATTTGTCCCAAATACTTTGAACAAAACTTTCCAAAATTTGGATGTAAACTTGGAATTTCTCTCTGAAAATATTTCCTTGGGCACTCCATGTAGCCTGACAACTTCCTTCATGTAAATCTCTGCAATGTTTGTTTCCTTTTGTGTTGTATTCACAAGAATAAAATGTTCTACCTTAGTCAATTTGTCCACCACCACCATGATGGAATCATTTTTCTTCATTGTTATGGGTAGCTTCATAATAAAATATATTGTAACCACCTCCCACTTCCATTTTGGAATGGACAATGGTTGTAGCAATCTCACTTGATGTATGTGATCTTTTTTCACCTTTTGGCACTCTAGACATTGGTTTATGTCATTAGCCACTTATTTCTTCATTCCGACCTAAATATTGGCTCCTTACAGCTGTAATGGATTTTTGATATCCTGGGTGCCCAACATATGGCGCATTGTGCAATTATCTCAACACTATATTTTTCAGCTCCATGGAATTTAGCACATACACCTTGCCTGATCAGGATTTAGGAGCGAAACAAACTGATTAACAGACTGAATAAAAGAAACACAAAGATATGAAGAATAACACAGATATCCAATGAACAATAGCTTCTATTGAATAAATGAAATAGGATGAAACTGTAAAACAACAGAATTGAAACACTTGCTCGAATGGTGGTACCTATCTCTAAGAAGAGATGTGGCTATTGCGTGCATCTGTATGAGAAGAATGATTACAATGAGGCTCCAGAGGCCTTTTTGATATTACTCATGAATTTCAAAACCCTAGAGATCCAAAAACCTAACCCTAGGAGGTGAAACTCCAAAAGTCGTGTGGGCCCCTATGGGTAAGTTGGTAACTCAACTTCCCGGGGTCGTAACTTTTGCATACGACTTCCGTTTTAGGCATGTGATAGCCCGTTGAAAAGGTATTTTCAGAGAACTACACATTATGCCATCAAACTTTGAATTTTTCTACAGTTTGATTGTGGAGAGAGAAAAAAAATTGTTTAGGGATCCAAAACGAGCCTGGAAATACAACAAGATGTGTTGACATGAAAACATACAAAATAATCCAGTTGGATTAGGTGAGAGGCCACCAATATCCACCTGGAAGATGTGTTGAACCCACACAACAAATAAGTACAAAAGAACATGTTGAACTAAAAAAGGACAAGAGTAGCCAGTTGTAATAGGTGGGTGGCCACCAATAACCGCCTAGATCATTGCCTTTGTACAAGAGGATTTCATCCTCTTTTAATTCATAATTTTTAAATTTTTGTTGCAAATTGTCTTGCTATAAATTTTCTTTTATTTGCAAATAATGCTGATTAGAATTTGTTGCTTCAAAATTTTTATTTTTTAGATCTGTCATGTACATGTTGATCATTGAAATATGCACTTCGTGTGTAACATCCCCACTATTATCCCTAGTTTAATTAATTCTTACTGTATACATAATATGTGGTTGGTCAAGCAATGTAATATGCAAATTGTATTTATGAATATTAATAATAAAATGTGATGTTAGCTACTAAGCGGACATGGACAGAGATGGGGGCTGAATTAATCCACAAGAGAGGGGATGGTTTATGATAATTCTTAATAGAGAGGTCCAAGGGGGGATTACCTATGTAGATTAATTCAACCCATTTTCTTAAAATTGTTATTGATATATTGATCTTCTAATTTATGATTGAGTATTTCCAAAGACAATCATTGAATACATGTCATAAGGTGAGTGTGAGTAGTCACATCCCATAGTTATTGGGCACATGGGGGCTAAGTACAATTATCTCGAGTAAGTGTGTGAGTCAATAAAGGAAAGACAAAGGGAGGAAATTGTATGGGTGCGAACAACAATTTTAGTAAATCAAGTTTTGTGCATGAGTAGGAAAGAGAGCTTGGAATTGGTGCATTCATGGAGGGAAAATTCTAGAGCATGCTGGAGTTTTTTTTTAGCGTATTGGATTTGGATACCAAATAGATAGGTTGTGAGGCTTGAAGAGTGAACTCGTGAATGATTTTCACTAAAACGACAAATTTTGGTTGTTGTTTGCTATTAGTTTTCCTAGCAGCAAGTTCCCTTGACTTCCCACTAGCCAGCTGAGAGATTCCTAGCTACTTGTGCTAGACAGACCCCGATAAATGAATGGGATGCCCAAGGGGATGATAACAATGAACGGGTGCATTCCTTGGGTTGGAAAGGTTGAGAGGAAGAGAGATGGTGGAAAATTGGGATAGTTGTAGGATAAAACAAGTAGGTTGTGAGAAATATGAGTTGTGAGTGGAAAGTGAGAGACCAACCTCTTTTTTGGATTAATAGCCTCAACTCATGGGTGAATGGTTGTTGATATTTAGAAAATTCAGTCTATGTTTGGATGGAAATTTTTTCCCAATCATCTGGTTGCAAAACATAATTAAAAGATAAGTGTTTTGTCTTATTGTTGTATTATTTCATGAGTTTAATTGTTGTACATTAACTATGTGTTTTTAAGAATGATTTATATGTTGTTGTGTTGAATTATTAAGTTGTATTGATGTCTATTATGGTACATGTTGTAGATGCATCAATTAAATGGTAGTGAACAATAGCTAAATTTGGTTTTAATCTATAGTTGAAAGCTACATGAAAATTAATTAGTTAGAAGAAATTTCATTTTTATGAGTATTCTACATTGTAATGTCCCTCGGTTGGGTTGGCGGACATTACATTATGGTATCATAGCTTCAAGTTAAAAAACTAATATTTTACGGACTCATCACAAAGGTATTAGACATGAATGTACTCGTCACAAAGGTAGATGCAAACATCATACTATTTTGTTCATATGATTGTCTAATTCGTATGAATTGGTTGGAAAAACACCATGTTGTCCTAGACTGTTACAACAAGACAATCACATGTCTTGATGAAGAAGGGAAGCAAGGAAAGACTCAAATAATTCCAAGAGTTGTAGTTTTTAGAGAGATTTCAGCTATGTAATTGAAGGAGAGTTTCAAGAAGGGATATCGGGTTTTTGTAGCCCGTATGGAAGAGGCAACCAAAGATAAAGTGGAAAACATTGAAGACCATCTGGTCTTAAAGTATTTTGAGGATGTTTTTAGAGAAACCCTGGGATATCCAACAAAGAGAGACATTGATTTCTCTATTGATTTGGTGCCATGATTTTCCCTAGTGTCCAAGACACCTTATAGAATGAGCACACCAGAATTGAAAGACTTGCAGATGCAACTTGAAGAGATTTTAAAGAAGGGGTATAAATGCCCAAGTGTGTCACCTTGGGAGCCCTATTTATTTTTTTGAAGAAGAAAGATGGAACCTTAAGGCTGTGTATTGATTTTAGATAGTTGAATAAGTTCACCATAAAAAACAAATATCATTTTCCAATAATTTATTATTTGTTTTATCAACTGAAAGGTGCAATAATATTTTCGAAGATTAACTTGAGATCAAGATATCATCAAGTGAGGATTAAGGAAGAATACATAAACACAACCACATTAAGGACAAGATATGGGCATTATGAATTCATGGTAGTACCATTTGGACTATCAAATTCTCTGGAGTTGTTTTTATGTGTCTAATGAATGAGTGTTCAAGGAGTACCTAGACAAGTTTGTAATTGTGTTCCTATATTATATACTCATCTACTCTAAGTCAAAAGAGGAACATGACAAAAATTTAAGAATGGTGTTGCAAGTTGTAAGAGAGCATAAAATGTATGCTAAAGTAAGTAAGTGCATCGTTTATCAAAATAAGATTCACTAATTGGGGCCTATAATTTCAGCAGAAGGGATACCAGTGGATCCTAAGAAGGTAGAGGCCATTAGAGGATGGTTAACGCTAAGAAATGTCACAAAGGTTAAATAATTCATGGTTCTTTTTGTTTATTACAAAATATTCATAAAAGGATTCTCAAATATTGCAAGTTCAATCACTTCTTTGCAAAAGAAGGGAGTGAAGTTCGAATGGACTTCCAAGTGTGAAGAGAGTTTTCAACATTTAAAGCAAATATTGACAAGTGCACCAATATTGAAGATTAAAAATCCAGATGAATATTTTTTTGTGTGCATTGATGCATGAAAAGAAGATCTCGGTGGAGTCCTTAGTGAAAAATATCACGTGGTATGCTATGAGTCCAAAAAATTAAAAGAGCTTCAGAGGAATTATGTTACACATGACTTGAAGTTAGCAGCAATTGTACATGCTTTGAAAATGTGGAGGCATTACCTCATGGGTAATAATTTTGAGATAAGAACATACCATTGTGGTCTGAAACATTTATTTGGACAACCAGCATTAAATGCTACACAAACTAGATGGCTTAAATTTCTCAGCGAATATGAATTTGAAATTAAGCATATAAATGGCAATGAAAATCAAGTGGCTCATTGACTCAGTAGGAGAGTTCATGAAGTGCATGTTGCAGCCATTATCATGTATAGGAATGATCTAAAATATAAAATTATTGCAGCACCAGATTCATATCAGTAATATCTAAAACTAAAAGAGACATTGCAACAAGAAAATTTCCAATACAAATTTATTTTTTATGAGCTGAAAGAAGAGGATATTATCATGTACAAAGGAAACGTATATGTGTCATATTCCAATGAGATGAAAAATGAAGTGTTGAAGGAAATTTATAATGTGCCATATGTCGGACACCCAAGATATCAGAAGAAAATTGTGGTTGTGAGAAGCCAATACTTTTGGTCGGTATTGAAGAAGGAAGTGGATAATTACATAGCTAGATGTCTAGAATTCCAAAAAGTGAAGACAAAGCATAGACATATAGTGGGTTTGCTACAACCATTTCCAATTCCGGAATGGAAGTGGGAAGTTGTCACAGTGTATTTTATTACAAATCTTCCCAGAACAATGAAGCAACAAGATTTTATCATGGTGGCGATGGATAAATTAACTAAGGAAACATATTTTATTCAAGTGAAGACTACACACAAGGAAAAAAATATTGCAAAGATATATATGAGGGAAGTTGCTAGGCTACAGGGGGTGCCTAAGGCAATTGTTTCAGATAGATATCCAAAGTTATTTCCAATTTTTGGAAGGGTTTGTTCAAAGGCTTTGGGACAAATATAAATCTTAGTACAACGTATCATCTAGATTCATATGGGAAAATAGAGAGGACTAACATGATAATTCAAGACATGCTTAGGATGTATATGATGGACCAACCATCAAAGTAGGAATATTATATTCATTTGGTTGAATTTTCCTACAATAATTGGTATCATGCCTCATTGAAAATGAGTCCATTTGAAGCATTGTATGGAAGAAAATGTAACACACCAGTGAGTTGGGATAATACAGTAGATAGAGCAGTTGTTGGGTCAGATTTGTTAAAGGAAATGGAAAAGCAGATGGAAAAG
The DNA here is from genome assembly GCA_010110895.2 of Picea sitchensis. Taxonomy (NCBI): domain Eukaryota; kingdom Viridiplantae; phylum Streptophyta; class Pinopsida; order Pinales; family Pinaceae; genus Picea; species Picea sitchensis. Next base: position 66,589 of record SNQJ01S0048350.1, on the reverse strand, counting down.
ATTAAGCATATTTTAAAGGTTTCCTAGTATAGGAAGAAAATCTATGCAAACAAGAATAGAGTGTTTAGATATTTAAAAGTGGGAGAACATTTGTTCTTCAAAGTGAAAGCGAAGAGAAGTTCACTAAGATTAGGCGGTTGTCTAAAGTTGGCAGTGAGATATTATGGCCATTTTAAAATATTAAAAAAGATAGGGCCAGTTGCATACATTCTAGAATTACTTGCATCCATGAAAGTGCATAATGTATTTCATGTATCATTATTAAAGAAATGTGTTCATGATTCTAACCACATAATTGATTGGAATGTGATTCAGGTGGTGCATGAAGGGGATTTCCGGTCGGAACCAGTACGCATCTTGGACCATAAAGTCAAAGTTATTAGGAACAATTCCATAGGGTTGGTAAAGTTTCAATGGAACTTCTACAGTCCAGAAGATGCTACATGGGAGCATGAAGAAAAGATGCGGGAAAATAATCACAATGTTTTTACAATTTTGAAGAAAATAGAATGAAAAACTCCATTTTGAACAATTAGAGTTCTAGAACCACATCTTAGAGTCCTATCCAACTACCTTGGGGACCCTAATAAAAGAATGAATCACTCCTTTGGTTAATCCTAATAAACAGATGGTACATCCCTTAGGTTAGACCTTATAAATGAATGGTGCATTCCTTGGGTTAGTGAGTTGAGAGGAACATGAGATTATGGTTGGAACTATTGTTGGAGTTGTAAAATTGCATAATTTTATTTCTAAGTATTTTGATTTAAATTTTCATATATGTATATCATAATGGTGTGCACCGAGGACAGTGCACAATTGTACGGGAGGGGGAATGTAACATCCCCACTATAATTCTCAATTTAATTAATTTTTAATTTAGATATAATATGTGGCTATGGCCAAGCGATGTAAAATGCAAATTGTCTTTCTGAACGTTAATAATAAAATTTTATGCTAGATGCTAAGGGGACATGGATAAAGATGGGGGATGAATTAATCCACAAGAGAGGGGATGGTTTAGGAGAATGCTTAATAGAGGGGTCCAAGGGGGAATTATCCATGTATATTAATTCAACCCATTTTCCAAAAATTGTTATTGGTATATGAACCTTCCAATTTTTAATTGATTGTTATTAAAGACAATCATTGAATACATGTAAGAGGTGGGTGTGAGTAGTCTCATCCCATAGTTATTAGGTGCGTGGGGGTTGAGTACAATCAACTTGGGGAAGTGTATGAGTCAAGAAAATTAATCCAAAGAGAGGAAATTCATGTGGGTGGGAACAACATTTAATGGGGAAACCTTACCTCTAAACAAATACATGATTGAGATAGGGAATGAAAGAGACCTTCCAAAATGAATCGAAATGACTAGAAACTAGAAACAACCCCTACCATCTCCAGAATTGGTAGCAAATCCAAACCACAGTCTAGGTAACTATGGGGAGTAGGAGCACTCTCCACCCAACCTTAACCCCTCATGCTATTGATTAATGCTCCAAGAGACAACAATCCCAAAAAATCATACCAACTCTCTCCTTAATTCCCCTCCTCACAACCACATACCAAATATCTTAATCATCATGGCTAGACACTCAAACCACCATTGTACAATCTCCCCCTCTAGTATATCTCATCTTGCCTATTAGGATTCTAAACCAAAACAATCAAGGTGAAAGTAAACCTCCATTCCCCTTTCCTCCTCATAAAAGTACCCCTGTGCTCAAACAATGAAATATTATGATTCTGATTGCATGCAAGTGTTGTGTGCCAAGTGGTTCCTCATGCACATGCAATTAATTTTTGTATTTAAACTTAATTATGTTTTCTTCACCATGCCCTAAATAATACTCCTAGTATTATTTATTTATTTATTTTCGATGTGCACAATATTACTTAATTCACTAAACAACATCTCACATGTACCTACTAATAGGCCTAATACTTATACATCGTCACGAGGAATACATATGTAGCTATCACACAGAAGTCCCATTCATGAAATAATAAGAAGTCGTCAACAATCACCTATGATTCTATAGGTTCTTTCGTTTCATATACACAAATGTATACAAGGTGCATCTAATCAATAAGATATGTAACTTTATGCACAATCCAACACCATGACCTCATCCACACCCAGTAATATTCTCTAGGTGTTGGGAGGTACTTATACCATCTACAACCAGCCAATTATCCCCACTTGGTGCTCAAATGGTGTCGCTCCCCATGACACAAGTCCCTCTGCTAACAATAGTATTTTGTATTGATGTAGGAATGATTAATTCATCCTCCCACTTGATCAATAGCATGTCAAACCAAATTCACTTTTCATGAGTAGGTCTACTTGTCCCCACAAGTGATGCTATAGTCATAGTTGTTAATACTATGGAAAGTATGCCTCTTCCTAGACTATTAGTAATGTAGTTATATACAACTTAACTCACTCAACATGGGTAGGTATGTTTTCCCCTACTCATTAAATTTGATCCACCAGGTGATGGATGAACATTCTAGTCCATTAGTTATCTCCCCAACCCAAGGAGTGTGCATGATATAGTGTAGCTAGTATCAAGTCTGGCACTATGTCATATCATGTCCCTAGCCTATATGATATAGAAAATGTCTATATATCAATTGACCCTCTAATCCATGAAGAAATTGTCCTATCAAGCTCTCCCTCACATCAACCAACAAGTCTTCAAAACATCACATGTATCAAATTGCCATCACCTTATGTCCAAGATATAACTAGTATTAACCATATGTTTTTCCTCAAAAAAAAATCATAACTCGTTATTAAAAATAAAAGTGTATGTTTTGCATATGTTTAAAACAAAATTCAAACAAAATGTAGAAAATCAGATAACCCAACTTTCAAATATATAATTTTATTTATTGATATTTTACTCTTACCTATATCAATTTTGGTTTTCTAGCATTGACATTATTGTTTAGAGGTATATGGTATCTTCTCGTTGGTCTTAGTGTTTGAGTACTATATATATATATATATATATATAGAGAGAGAGAGAGAGATCAATGATGAATATAAAATTGGTATATCAAGTGTTGGAGCAATGTTTGAAGGTCTTAACATAATGAAAATGGATTTTTATTTTTTTTTTTTATCATGTAGGAGTCAATCTCTAATAGTGCAACATACATTTTGGAGAAATGAAAAAGATACAAGAGAAACATTAACAATCCATTTTTTGTATTAATAACTTATGTCATAAGAAAATAAAACAAAATTATTTATTTATTATTATTAATGAAAGAAGTCTTATATGTCTAAAATTTCATCATAAATGAGTATGACATGTAATATATTGCAACAATTCATAAAACAACCATATTTAATGGAAGGAAAAAAAAAGCATTGAATTTATTATGGTTTATGCATTTTGTACCACCAACTTGGTTGCTCAAAACCTAGGGCCAAAGAAGACACATAGGATGAGATATGACACAAAACACATTAAAGGTGGGAATACCAAGTGATATTAAATGAGAGTTCATTCCTTTGAAATTCAAAGTTTCCACATGTGCTAAGTTCTCAAATAGATATTGTAGTTAACATCACAAAAACACATGTTCTAGTAACATATGCATGTTCTAGTGATAAATAACGTGTGTTCTCTAGTGATACATAAAGTGTGTGCATTATTGTTCACATCAAATCCCACAAATAGTTTAAGGTCCAAAATAAATATCCCACCCTAGTGTTGAATCTCTTTGTGTTGAATCTCTTTATATGGTACACATTAGGCCAACTACACAAACCTAAAGAAACCAATAATTTTCTTTATTATAATGTGCAAGATGCAATGGAAATGTTACTCTTGATTTCCCACTCATAAATGAGGAGACCAAGGACAAGGAAACTCTTAAATACTCGACATTAGTACAATTGAGATTGTCTCTCCATTAGTAAGGGACAAGCAATGCAATGTTATCAACGTCAATGGCATTGTTTGTAAGGCCCCAAATTATATGACTCCCCCATTGATTGTTAAACACATTGAAGTCCATAAAGGAAAAGTAGTCATTATGGAGAACATATTTGAAGAGAAGACTAATAAATGTTAGATGCTCATATTTAATGCAATAAGAGGGAATACTCAAAGATGAAGATGACTTTGAAAGTCTAAAGACCATATTTTTAAAATGCCCATTTTAAAAGTGGTAAACCTAGAACGAGAGAAAGTGAGGTTGAGCACAAAAAGAAAAATGGTATACTTCAATGGAAGAGGAAGAATTAAATTATAATGTAAGATCATGTTCCCATCCTATGTAATAGAAAAAAATGGATTCCATCTTAAAACTAATAAATCGGCCTCAAATTGGAGACCTATGCACATAAGATGGAAAATTCTACTCCTTGTGTTGGGGACACATTCTAACCCTTTATTTTGGGTAGTAATGAAAGGAATACCTACATACTAATCACTTACAAATTGGTTAGGATCAAGTAAAAGTCCATTGTGGATGGAGGTTTGAGAGTTAACATAACATTGACCTAGACTCTAAAGAAGGGGGAAACATACAAATTGAGGAAATTCTTATTTATGATTGAGGTGGTGGACCAAAGAAGGATATAATTGATGGTAATATCCATAGTTTCACCAAACGTTATCATCTAATTTAGATTGTGAATTTCATAGTCTCAAATGCTCCACATGAAACCAAAACCTAAGTGCCTATTAGGGAGGATCAAGTAAAAGGCCGTTGTGAATGGAGGTTTGAGAGTTAACATAACATTGACCTAGACTCTGAAGAAGTGGGAAATAAAAAACTTGAGGAAATTATTATTTATGATTTCGGTGGTGGACCAAAGAAGGATATAATTGATTGGAATAACCATAGTTGCACCAAAATTTATCATATAATTTAGTTTGTGAATTTCATAGTCTCAAATGTTCCACATGAAACCAAAACCTAAGTGCCTATTAGGGAGGACATGTCATTAGGCTACTAGAGTTGAGAAATACTAGGAACTAGATGAGGTACCTACTCCTTAACAATGGAAACAATACCTTAATAATCAATTCAAAGAATTACAATACTAGTCAAGTTCCAAAACAACCTCTATATTCACCAACTAAAAATTTAAGGATGCGGTAGAGATAAATGAGAGTGACACAAAAATAATATTTACCACAAATAATTCCATCCATGTTGAGAAACCAATGATGTCTTCATAAACCATATGTTGGAGTCACCTTGCTTGATAGTTAACATCCAATGCACAATAAAAAATAATTAATCATTAGGGTTACATGCTGTGAACATATCTGTGGAAATTGAGTTGGGTCAATCCATAGGTGGGAATTATGGCTCATGGTGTTAATTCATGAGTGAGGACATTACTCGATTATAATATGAGATCTCCAAAGAAGATGTTTCCTAGAAATTCAAAATTTAAATTTCTTTTTGTTTGGGGCATTCAGTCAATAGCTAGAGGGGGCCATCACAACACCAACATGTTAATATAGCATAGGAGAGAAAAATATTTAACTATATATGTATGTTTCTTAGAATGAAACAAGGTACAGATATAGGCTTGGGGTATCTAGTTAATTATATATATATATATATATATATATATATATATATATATATATATATATATATATATATATACACACACCTACATAGTAGGAAGCATGAGTGATCTTGTAGAGTTTTGAGGTACCAACTTTACTTACATATCAATATAGAGACACATTACCAACACATAGGAACTCTTGAGGATATCCTTGCCATTCAACTAGTGATCTTGTCACCATTTTTATGTTTTGAACACTAATTATGGTTCTTAAGGACCTAGACATGGTCGTGGGAGGAAATTTGGGCATTAGGCCCTAAACAAGTCTTATTGGCATCCAAGAACAATAAAAATACCTCAAACCACCACACATGACCCCTTAATAGTTTTCTAGTCACCTGGGACTAGTAATAATGCTCTCAAGTCCCTTGCATGGTCCATGATCCATAGTAAGAATTGTTAGGACCTAAGCCCTTGTATCCCACTCCTAATAAAACTCACCCAAGGTACACCAATCACCAAATTTATTCTTGTATACCACTCATATGTATACATATCCCTCTATCGATCCTTTATGGTGGTTTAGGGTCACGTGCATGACCCATGAAATACAAATCAATATGTTGGCCCGACTAAATCCTTGGTTTTGGGCACTAAGAAATCCCATGAGGCCATGAGACCCATCCATTCTATGTTAAATGTAAAAATTATGCATGTATACCACTTGTAAGAATAATTCCCTCTACAATTAATTTAGGATAGTCTAGGGTTGTGTGCATGAGCCATGATCCCTAAAGGAAACTCTTAGGGATTATTTATCTAGGTTTTGTATCTAAACCATAGCCTAGACCACAAGACATGTCCTTTCTACACAAAATCTCAAATTCATAGCCATATGATAATTGCAAGTGAAAGGTTACATCTTCACATGAATTATATGAAGGTTGAAGGCCTTGTGTATAGCCTATGAATCATAGAAGAAACTATTATGGCATATGTCCCTAATTTATGTGTATAAATGGTTTCCTAGGACATAATACCTATTACCAATTAGGATCTAAGTCCCAAATGTTCATACTTAAAGAATTAACTAACCTATGTGACCCATCAATATTATGCCAAACATCAAAATTATTCTCAACTTGAACTTGTAGGCCAACAATTCCATTTGTAGGGAATTTATACTAGTTATTTAACCTATGCATGTTGTGCACCCTATAACAAATTACTTGGGCCTAAGTGCCCAATTTTTCACTACCAAACCATAAGTTTAGAAGTAAGACCCATATGTGGTCCACCAATCATTAGAATAAATCCAATGTCTCTCTTGAAAGACAAATATTCCATTTATAGGTTTCTTATGTGAATAATTCTATATCAAACTTTCAAGAATGTTTCTTATGTGAAGAATCCTATATCATTTAGTGCATTATTGAACAATCAAGAATAAATTTTTACTAGTATAAACATCAATCCTTGTGATAATGGGAAACTTACATAATCGATCAATAATATTCGCAAGGAAGAATAAGCCTCGTTGAAACAAGTAAGAAATTAGAGGCAAGGAAATGTTGGACATGGAGAATCAAAGGCATTCAATGGACATCATTTCAATTCCGATGACAACCAGTGTCATGATTCTTTCTACCACTTCACAATAGTTAAAGTGAAGTCATTCAACATAGGGGCCCTCATTTTATACAACAATGGATTAAAAAACACCTCATAGGAATCCTTGACAATAGAATCATAAGTGCTTGATATGGGTAATTTCAATTTGAACATCAAGTCAACCTCAAATAAATATATCATCATGTAACCATGAATTGGATGAGGCAGTACAATAACCTTTTTCCCATGCTAATTATATAAATGAGGAATCTAGAGATGCAATAATGCAACATCTAGTCTACTAACAAAGTTGCATAACACAACACATTTCTCACAGTCATAAAAAAAACATACCCTACAAAACACTTAGTAGAAATTCACATTCAAAATTCTATACTCTATTATTCAATGGAAAAATGCCACAAGATCATAGGGCTTTATTACAAATACAAAGCCATTGAATTAGTTTTTGTTAACTATCTTATCACTCCCCATTACAAAGGAAAACTTGTAAGAGAGAAAAGTGTGTTCTTCCTTCCAAGATTTTAATTTATAACACTATTGGAGAATATCAAGAGATTCAAACTATTAGAAAATTTTCTTTGGTCCCACATCCACCAATCTTGAAGGTTGATGTGGTCTTTAAGATGATTAAAATGGATGTAATTAGGTCATTTCACATGCACCATAATTATCTCTTTGATTACTAATCCAACTGCATCTATCAACACCATAGTTTGAATTGCATTATTTAAATTCACTATAGTTTTATTGTTAAGTCCCAACCATACTTTGTTGGACTCATTATCCACTAATTTATTACTAAAAGTAAACTTTCTCTTTGATGGATACTTGAGAGTAGGAATTTATTTACTAGAATATCATTGGAGGCATAATGAAGAAGTATTTTCAAATTTTTACTAAAATAATGTTATTGCTACATAACATATGTGGATTATATTAGATTATTGTTGTTACTACAAAATCAATATATAGTAGATTATGGTTGTTTCTACATAACCAATTTTGAATAGATTGTTGTTGTTGTTGTTACACAAAACCAATAAAATAATTTTATTCATGCTTAGTAGGAGGTTGTTTAGGCACATGGATTATAATTGTCTTGGTGAAACTAGACTTTTCTTCCTCTACATATTCATGTTGATGCTCTATTCTTTTGTATTTCAGTGCTTCATTTAAAAATCAACCATTGTATTCTAAGGTTTTGACCTAGATGACCTGATCACACTGATAATAACTTCTTCTAGTCAAACATGAAGGATGGCTATTTCAAGTATGGATGTCAATGCATCAAACTCTCATAGTTACAAAATTTTGATCATTATTCTAAAAAAGGTTTCTTAACAAAATTTGCAAAACAGACATCCTCCTTTGACCACATTTGTTTCTAACATCCACAACATTTCCTTCTGCATATTGACCCAACACTGCTTTGGATCCACCCCACTCTTTAGTGTTTCTTCCATTCCTTGTTCTCCCACATTATTGCACCACCTTCTTCTTTTTTACCTAGCCAATGGTTTTTACCGTCTTACACCACCACCACTGAAGGGTTCTTACTATTTTACACCTTTACCACTCAGTGGTGCCTACCTCCCCATTCTCCCTCTTAGGAACCATTCTCATTTCTTGTTATATGGACAACAAAAGTATGGAATTATTCTTATTTTCAACTCTCTACATTGGCTATCTCTCTCATGTCAACATCTTCCACCTTCTCTGTTGCATTTCTTACAAACATAATAACACAAAAAACATCATGAGCGTGACTCCAATCTCCTCCTCCTACAAAAGTTCTACTAATATAGTTCCAATGCACTACTCTTCATTTTCTTCCATTTTTCCCTTCATAGGTTCTTGTTGCTCCACATCATTCACATATTCCAAGACCGGAATTAACATCACTTTTATAGCATCCTCTACTTCTTCATTTGATGGATGTAAGTTAAATTTCATCCCAACCTTTTCCAACTAGTATTTGTTTCTCCTCCCATCTTGCATAACCCTCCTATCAAACTACCATTGCTTCCCAACAAAATGTGTCAAGCATCCATGGAAAAAACATCACATAAAAAACTATTGTTATATTCCCCAATATTAAAATCAATCAAAAACTATTCTCGTATAGTGACCCTATGCCCATTTTGTAACCATGACACTTTATACTATTCTTTAGGATGAGGTGTACTCTTCAAATTCTATTTCTAAAAAACTCTAATAGACACTATTTTTTTAAAACTACGACAATCAATAAAAATTAAAATGCCCACCTCGTATCATGCATTTCATTGTGAATATTGTCCTCCTTGATTTTGGTTCTTTGTGAAACTCTTTCTCAACTTGTAATAATACTTTTCTCATAATCAAATTCCCCACCTACTTTGACCTCAATTCAATCACTTTATCTACTATGGTTGTTGGTTATGATTCAACAATATGTGTTCTTGCTTCATATCTTCTTCCTCCCTTCAATAACTCTAGGAATTGAAATTCCATATGACCATGTACTCCAAATGTGAAGCAAATTATTTCAAATTTTTGTCCTCTACCTCTACCTTGTTAACCCTCTTCCTCTATCAACACCCTCTTCCTCTATAAGCATCAAATATTCTTCCAACAAGTTATTCCATAGTGTTGGAGCTACTTTCACCTTCTTCAACTTTCTTTTCTTTGTTCTCCCCTCTTCAAAATCTTGGATCTCTACTCATGGCCTCCTACTTTCACTACAATTTATCCTCAATTGTCAAGGTTCTTGATAAATATCTTCTACTGAATGGAAATTCAAAATTTTAAGCTCGTCTTTAATGGCATAACATAGAAAATTCAAATAATTGGCAGTGGATTACAGAGTCTTCTTATTCTTCCTCAACATTATAGAAAGTCTATAAAATTCTTGTGTGTATTCCTTCACTAACATATTTAACTTATTTATATTATATAGTCTTCTCAACAAATTTAAAGTGCAATCCACAATAAAAAAATATATATACTTAACAAATTTAAAAGTGCAATCCACAATAAAAAAATATATATATACTTTTCAACTATGACACCATCCTATCCTAAATTTTAATCTTCTCTTTATCTCTACTTTCTCTATTTAGTTTGAAATCATCCCACCACATAGAAGCATAGATCTTCAATTTTGTACACAAAAATATAGCCCTCATAAGATATCTAATCTACTCAAACTTAAAGAATTTTTCCATTTATCATATTAAATATACAAACTCCTCAAAATTTAAACTTCTAAAATGCACATGTTTATCAAGTTTAGTTGTAACCCTAATACCTCTAATTTCTCTAATCATTCTCTTTTTCATTTTCACATATATACAAACTCCTCAAAATTTAAACTTCTAAAATGCACATGTTTATCAAGTTTAGTTGTAACCCTAATACCTCTAATTTCTCTAATCATTCTCTTTTTCATTTTCACTTGCACTTCAAGTTATTTTCTCATAATTTTATATTATTCTTCATCATCATTGGTCATATCCCACACCACATGGAAAATACCTATCCTTCACATTTATTTCATGTAATACACTCGTGCCATCATTGGTCCTCACTATTTCTATAAGGAAATCCACATATTCTACATCCTTCGGTCTCTTGGGTCTTCCATGACCTCTTCCTCTCTGCACCATTATTCTAACTCAGGTGATGGAATGTCACATGATTTTTCCTTGGAATTATTATTACCTATATGATTGTATGAATTTGAACAAAATTTTTTATGATAATCTTTCAAAGTTTTAAAGTCTAGTGTCTGTCAAATGAGAAACTTGAAGAATATTACAGGTCATAGAAAAAAGATGACGAATTAGTCCATAATATGATGATAAACTTGTGAAACAAAATTTCATTTCTTATTTGTATAAGTATAGTGATCCACTTGCAGAGCTAAAAATAAAATACAATTCTTAAGAAGAGTAGTCTCCCGTTACAATTGGAAGTCAAGAAAATATGGATTTGGATAAAACTTATCACTAATTTGAAGAAAGTCATGAACTAATAAAGTAATCATCAACTATGACACGGTAATTTTACCTCATGTTTAATATTGATATACATTTGAGATATAAACTCCATATGTTTTGATTCTTATTTCTAGGAACTTGTATAATGAAAATATAAGATAATGATTATGATATAAACTTGATTGTTATTTCTAGGAACTTGTACTTGTATAATGAAAATATAAGATAATGATTATGAATGCATAGATATGTTCAAATTCTGGAAGAAAGTGAAGTAGTGGATTGGCTTGAAGTCGAACTTGATATAGTTAAACCTAATTTAATTTATGATCATATAAAGTAGTTTTATAGTTGCATAATAAATTTGGGATAAAGTTCCCTAAAGAGGGGTATGATTGCTTTCTTTTGACAATAATTAATTTTACCATACTGTTATTGTAAGGGCATGCCAAATGGATGGATGGCACTCAATATTGTTTAATGTATGTATATCTATATAGTTTGATGCTATGAGACTCTATGATGACATAAAATGATTATATGTTATGTGATGATTGGTTATGACGTATGAGTGAGTTGAGATTTATTTAGATGATTTTGAATGTTATAGTGCCAGGCATGGTTAATGATTTTGATATATTGATGATTGATAAAATATTTCTAACAAACAACATGTTGATATTTCTATGAAACATGTTGATTGATGAAATTGATTAATGATTAAATGACATGATAAAGTAGATTGTTATATATTGTGATATTAGTGATGATTTATAGAGTGTGACAGGGAAGACGTAGGGTGCATGTGTCGCAAGGAGAGTCAAGTTATATGGTTAAGTTGAGTTAGGAGAATTGATAATGTAATTTATATATTATATTAATATAAACATGAGATTATGGTTGTTGTTTTTTGTGGGGGGAATGATATTTGATATGTGTCTCTAGATGTACTTAGAGATAGGAATAAATGTTTCCAACTAAGCTTGCATATGGGTAAAGTCTAAATGAAGGAGTTGTGACATGCATAATAATGGGAGAGGTCAAGGGTAGAATTCTATTCTTGCCAACTAGCAACTTCCTATGTGTAATGTGATGGAGAATTCATGTTCTCACCCAAGAGGTTACATGTTGTTGTAGGGAAAGTTGTGGCGATGTTATGTGGATTGCCCCTCCATGTACATATGTGTACTTGAAGGGTTGTGGTGAACATGGCCTCATACTTAGTACAAGTTGAGAAGGGTTAGAGTGATATTGGTCTCACCCTTGATACCAATACTGGATGATATTTACTATTCTAAGATAAAGTATCATTTACATGCATGGAGTTTAGAAATTATATTTTTAAATAATAAAGTGCATTCAGTTATATTATTCAAATACACATAATTCAATCATTTGAAAGAAGGGACACATGTGGGGATATAAAATTTATTTCATTATGTAAAAAAAATAGTAAATATGCATTGGAAACATGTAAGTAAATATGAATCATCCACTTTCTAATTTGAGAGGGTTTTATTATTATTGAATTAAAAGGGTAAGAATTTTGTGATGGTAGACACACATGTTATTTTAGAAGATAAGAATGTGAATGAGCAAAAATAACAAAAGTAGTTAGGATTTGGGTGAATAATATACATATTGGTTATTAATAATGATTCATAATCTATCATGGATATTCCTTTGGAAAAGTTACTCACAACAAATCTTACAAGTTTACGAAATCTCTTGTTATGTAGTGTTTTCTTTATATTTCAGATTTAAATGTTACTGGATTATTGCATGAAAATACTAAAATAGTAAAAACTGAATGAAAGAAGCTAAGAAAATAAGACACCATCTACACAAAGAACACAAGATGTACCCTGAGCCAACTATGGTATTGACTAGAGAAGGTGGGAAGCTTGTTCTCTACTCTTTTCTTCTCACTAATGCAATGCAAATACAAAGAAAGGGACATTCACAATGGAGTTTCCATAGACATAGTGGCCAATATGGTTACTAAAGGATCTTATAATTCATCTATTCTACTTTGATATGCCACTCCTGCATACTCTACTCAACCATGAAACAATAGAAAATATCACAAGAATAGAACCCATTCATTTCCTAGCAACTGATATTTAGCATGGCTTGATATTTGTTTTAGAGGGTTAGGGTTAGGGTTTTTCATTCTATTTAATGTTAGGGTTTTGGACCAACTAGAATCTTCTTGAAATTATACATGTGACTACCTCCATATTTGTGAGTGTGCTTGATCGACATACTCTCGGTATCATGGTGGTCAATAAGATAGGTCAACTCACCACCTGCAAGAGAGGAATGTACGAAATATTATTGAGGCGATATTCACATTGTTGAATATCTCTTTATGTGTGGAATAGCGTCAAGAGGTTCGGAAATTTCGATTACAAAATTGTGATGCCAAAAATGGTCATTAAGGCATCAAAAAAGCTCTAAAAGGTTCTAGAACCCAAATCACCAAAGTGAGACCTACCCATAAAATGGAACCTGCAAGCCAATAACTCCAATATTTACACCCAGAAAGTACTAAAATAGGGGACAAATTATAATGATTCGTTTCAAATGATAACTCCCCATTTAGGGAACCCTTTGGTCCCCAAAAGCTTTGAGTAAAGGAGGTGAGAAATATTATCTTCTTCTCCACAGGTTGTTATTTTCTAGAATTTTCCTTTCAACCAACCTACTAGAGCTCATGTTGCCCCCATTTGGTTGATATGGACTTCTTCTAAAAAATAATATATCATGCTAACTTTTCTTGGGATTCTGGCGCTAAGTCCTTCATGGTAGGTAAGACATAATCATTAGTTTTCTGGTCCAATATGGAAGGCTTATCTGGTTTCCTTACTCCGTTCTACTAAGTAAATGTGAATATATGGGGGTATATTGGCTCTATAGGCATTATCATCTACCTTATCGATAACTTCAAAAGGACCATACCAAAGAGACTTGATCTTCTTACCATGACCCTATAACCTTTCTTTGTTTAGATACAACCAAACTCTATCTACCACGAATGTTTTATCAATTTTTGCATTGATCATGTTGGCTATGGAGCTTTTGTGTGACTTCTTCAACATCTTGTTCTTGAAAATCAATATGCTATCTTATAAATGATTTTCAACCTCAATCTTCTCCTAGGTATATTCCCTCGTTCCTCACTATCCATACTTCAAACATACAAAGGTAAAAATACCCAAACCAAGTTTCAAGGGGACACCTCATAAAAGTATGGACTATTCTATTACAAAAGTGTTGAATATATATCAAATTTTAATTGTAGGTCCTTGGATGCTTCTAATTGTAACCCCTAAAAATTTTAAACAATGTCTAATTCACTACTTATGTCATTCTCTGGGTAGGAAGCTATGAACCTCTTCAACTTGGTTTCCATATTCTACCAATGTTTATTCCAAAAGGAACTATGGAATCTAGTATCTATACCTTAGATTATGCTCCTTGATATCCCAATGTGCACACATGCCTTTTCAAATAACACATTTAATGCAACTTGTCCCTTTATGGTGTTTTTACAAGGCACTAGAATGCACATCTTCCTAATCCTATCACCACAAATAGATAATCATGCCCCTTCCTTGCTATTGGTAAACCAACCATGAAATACATGGATATGCTCTCTTAGGGTATAATAGGTACAACTAGTGGATTGTATAAACCTTGATTTCTATTATTAGGATTCTTGGTACAACAAAGTAGCATCCTCTAATAAACAAGCATCTTATACATTCTAGGAAAATACACATACCTCTATAAGATGGAAATTATCTCTCCAACACAAAAATTCCATGAAACTTTAGGTGTGAGCCTCTTTGATAAGTTGCAATGTTTCATATTTATCAACTCAAAGAGTGACAAAGCATGTCTAGCTTGTATATCAACCCATCTTAGAGATGATAGTAAGCCTTACCATCACCTTCTTATACACGAATTTGGCTTGCATGTCTTTGGTGCCCTCTTTAAAGTCCTCACCTTAAATTTATGCCTTATTGTATACATCATGTGTGAAAGGATCCATGTGCATACAAGTTACTAAAGAAAATATATTTCATGTGGGTGGTATAGAAATAATGTATGCCATTTTATTAGTGCTTTCCTTATTATATTTGATGATTAGATAAAATTGATGTAAAGTGTCAATTATAATCTGGTTCTGAAATCAGGCCTACAAATATTGTGGTCGTCGATCAATGTGAATTGAGTTATCTCCCTACCA
The DNA here is from genome assembly GCA_010110895.2 of Picea sitchensis. NCBI lineage: Eukaryota > Viridiplantae > Streptophyta > Pinopsida > Pinales > Pinaceae > Picea > Picea sitchensis. Next base: position 51,165 of record SNQJ01S0048350.1, on the reverse strand, counting down.
CCCATTATATTGCTCATATCATACCCACCCACGTCAATCCTCCACTTCAAAGGGTTTCTACAAACTAGGTATTACAGAACTGGTGATTGAATGATATTTCATTTTATCTCATCAAAATATTTATGTTGATTCTTTTAGGTAACTCTTATTGTAGACTAGTATGGCATGGAGTGGTGTAAAAAGAAATGAAAAGGATGCAAAAAATTTCATGGGCACTATGTGTTTAACAAATATCCTAAATTTAGTGACATTAATAGGAGCTAGCCACTTGAGGATATCCTCCATCTTCACAAGATCTATATTAAGTTCCCCTCCACAAATTGCATACCCTAAATACACCAGTTATTGTAGGACAAGTTCACATTTCTTAATATTTTTTAGTAGTTTATATGATTTTTAATAGTCTCTAACGCCTACATGAGATCTAAGATATTATCTTCCTAGGAACAATTATATACCAATATATCATCTAATTTTTATACAAATTAGTCTGAAGGATTGTAATCTAAAATCCATTTAATACCTATACAATTTTTATGTTTTTAGAGTCTCTAACAACTACATGATATGTGGACATATGCTCTTCCTAGGTAGAGTTAAATATTGATATATCATATAATTACACTATTACAAATGAATCTAGAAAGGGATACAATGCATCATTCATAGTACATAAATGTAGTTGGTGTATTACATAAACCAAAAGACATTACATGCAAACCTTTCCTTGTCTTGAACAAGATCTTCTAAGTGTCTTCTTCTTTAAATTGTACTGGTGGTATCCAAAACTAAGATCCAACTTGGTGAAATAATTGCATGCTACAACTAATATAGCAAGTCATTGACCTTAGGAAGAGGATATCAATTCTTGAGGGTGATGTTATTCAAATATACATAGTCAATACACATTCTCTAAGTCCCATCATTCTTGGGTACTATGATGATAGTTGATCCACAAGGTGAGGTTCTAGGTCGAATTAATCCCTTCTCCAGTAGTTGATGTAATTGTTTCTTTAGTTTGTTTTCTTCTAGAATTAATTGTATATATAGACCAATGTTTGGAAATGAGGATTCAAAGAAATATTTGTGTTTTTTCCTCCACTTCCCTCTCATGTGGTAACCTTTAAGGCTCTCAAAACATTTCTTTGTATTCCTAAAAACAACCTCCAACTATCATTTCTACTCATAAAACAACCTCCAACTATCATTTCTACTCATTAGTACACCCCTCTAGAGATGCCTTTACTTTTATCAATTCATATCTTGGTTGATTATCTCTTAGGAAGAGTAATGCAAACTTCCTACTAGAACTAATCAAATTCTTGGCTTGGTTAGGACCTACCAGAGAGATCTTGGATTTACCTTTATGTGCATTGATGATTAAGGAATTCCCCTCCGTGATCAGGTAACATTAGTTTTCTCTCCTCATTAATACTACATCCCTTAAATACATATAGGGTATTCCAAACACTACACCACAGACATCAAGTGGTACTACATCTAGCTCGACTTCGTCAATATATTTTTCATTTATATAAAAATTTGATCCTACACTTCTTAGTGACCTTGAGATCTACATACTTATTTACCCATACCAACATATACTGGAGAAGATGGATCTGTAATGACTGTGTATACCACCCAAATTATTTGGAGTACAATAGGGTTCTTGGAATATATATACCCATCATAATGACCATTTTTCTAAACTTGATGTTGTACTCTTGTACCCTTCACCCTTGCTTCTATTGGAAGTAATGATGATAGATATGTTTGTCCTCCATGTACCCAATATGATAGAACTGAGACTTAATGAGGTTTTTAAACATGTCCTACTTATTTTCCAGGGGATCATACTCTAGTCTAATAATATCCATGTGACTTTCCCACCAAGTTTAGGCATGACCCTATAACTTCAATCGGGAAAATGATTTTTTTTTCTCCTCCACTATGTTATGAACACTAAAACAAACTTCTAAATGTTGCAACCATTAATTCAACTTAACAACAACAATCTCACCTTAGAAGGGTTTAATGTCCAAATTTTCTTTCACTTTAAATGTATTAGGAAGAAGTGATTGAACTAAAACTTGGTCTCTCTTTCTCTAGCCCTTTTTTCAACTCATTTTTTGGCTCTTCTTTATCTCCATATTTATTTTATAATACAAATCCTGGTTTAGAATCACCAAACTCCTCGAAAGGACAAAACTTGTTTTCTAGTGCTACCATGAGAATGGTTGTGTTGTGAGAAACCCTAGTGACTTGCATTTCCAACTTTGAAAATCTATCTTTTGACTCATATTGTGGATTGTTATTGTAGTCATCCACCATGAATATGATTATTAGATTATATTCCAAGTCTTGGATCTTGTAAATTCAAACAAAAACCCCAAAGAAAATTGTTATAATACCAATATGAATTGTAAACTTCCATGGGTATTCCACTAGAATATTTTATCACATTATATTTTACAAGTTTATGAAATATCTTATTATGCAATGTTTTACTTTAGATTTCATATTCTAATGTTATTGGATTAATGCATGAAAATACTAAACTAATAGAAACTAAAATGAAAGAAGCTAATAAAATAACACATCATCCACACAATGAACACGATATGAACCCTAGGAAAATCCAATACGGAAAAAACTAGCAAGAAGTTGAGGCCTATGCTTTGCTCTTTTCTTCTTGATCATGAAATTTAAAAACAAAGAAAGGGGCACTCACTATGGAGTTGCCATGGAAATTTTTCCCAATATGGATACTTTAGGGTCTTCCACTTCCTTTTTATGCTTTAGTATACCACTTCCAAATACTATACTCAACAATGGAACAATAAACAATACCATAAGAATGGAACCCCTTCTTTTCCTAGTTGCCTAGTATTTAGCATAGCCTAATAGCCATCTAGGGTTAGGGTTAGGTTTTTTGCATGCCTCAAACCCTAGTTAATGTTAGGGTGTCGAATCCTCTATAATATTATTGAAATTCCACATGTGACTATCTATACATGTGTGAGTAATGTGAGTTGACATGGCATCCACTTAGTATCATGGTGACTAATAGGATAAGTCAACTTGTGGGAGGCCTAACTTCCAAATACGATCTACAATTGTTGTGTTTTTCTCACTATTGGAAAGATCTCAATGTGTAGAACAATGTCGAGAGGTTGGAACTTTGTTTGCAAATTTTTGACCTCAAAATGACCATTTAAGGCCTGAAACAGGCTCTGGAAGGTTCTACACCCCAATTCACCAAAGAAATCCCTACCCATAAAATGGGCCCTACAAGCCAATAACTCAAATTTTTCCACCCAAAAAGTACCAAATAGATGACGAATTATATAGTAGACCCATTTCAAATCAAATTAAACATTGAAATTTTGCATAAAGTGGCATGTGGTAGGATGGATAATAGACATATTATTTAACTGGAAATTAGGATTTATACATTATGAGTCATGTGTGATATTGCAAAAGTATTCTAATAAGAGTGGAAGGGTGGCCATGGAAGGCACCTTTTTCACCCTGATGTTGGATGGATGTGATAATTTTGAAATATTTCATGGAGTTCATTGGTGAGAGTTTGGTTTGATTGTGATAAAATCTTGATTAGACTTGGTTTAATTTTTGTGGTGGAGATTCCACATTTCACATTTGAAGAGTTTCACAATCCATTAGTGAAGATGGTAAAACCTCTCACATTTGATATTTGTACACTCCTTCATATAAACTTTGTATCTTGGGGGTTCCAAGGGAATAAGAGTACCCTTAGGCTACGATAAGGTGGTCAACTGGTAAGATCAATTTCATTTCTAAGGAGAAAGTTGGGAGATATTTATTGGAGAAAATTTGGAGCAAGATTGAATTAATAATTTGAGAGAGAGGAGCATATACAACCTACTCATTAAAAAGTATGTGATTCTAGAATTCCAATAAAATTTCTCTCTTCATCCTCTATTTATTAAAAAAATTCTACTTGGGTTTTGATTCTCGAAAATACAAAAGTTAAATATTTTTACATGGAGGGTTTGAATCCATGACCAAGACCTTCTATCATGTCTGTAGAGATAGTGAAAACACTTTTATAAAACCTTAAATTTAATTAGTGCATACATAATTGTTTACATTGTGTTTTGTGTGTAGAATTTTCACACGTTATAGAGGTATGTGTGTCTTGTAGAAGGATAACTAGCATGCTACACATAAGATTTCTTAAGTTAGTTTGTGTGAACTTTGTTGGAGTTAATTAACACACACCTAGGATTTATTTTTCCTAATTTTTTTCCTTGTTATTAGTCATTATTAGTCATTATCCAGTCGCCTACATTTTAGGAAGAATATTTCTGTAGGGAGAATATTCTCTTTAGTTTTCACCTCAGTTTGACTAGTTGAGTGGAGTATATATGTTGCATTGGTTTTGTCACCATGAAACATTGGGATCATCAACAAATAATGCACATTATCCTTGGTATCATCACCATACTGGCACATTACCCATGATTCCCTTATCTCCTCCTCACTTCACTATGTTTCAGTCAGTTAACTAAAGACTAGTAGACTAGTTAACTCAGCTAGGTGGCAGTTCACTCTCGTAACTTCCTGAGAGACTAGAGTAGGTGGAAGTTCACTCTCGTAAATGTTGGTGTGTGTCCAGATCACTCTATACCACCACTATGGCACATTGGCTTCACCTCCATTACACATTGGTTGAGTTATACATAGTACATCTTGTGTAAATTATTCATTATTCAAAACGGTTAATGAGAATTCTTCCATTCTTTCTCTCTTACTTCTTCTTTCTCAATTTCTCTCTACAAATGTGTGTGGTATTTTATAGCTAGATCTATTCTATGAAATTTCAACACATTTACATGGTATCAGAGCCGATGGACTGCTAAGAAAATCTACACCAAATTATTATTGTAGGTACCAAAGATTGAAGACAACAGAAAGAGGGAATTCCCAAAAGAATTCATTCTTACACCTTACAATTACTTTGCATGGAAAGAAATAATAATCATACATCTCCAAACCAGAGGATTGTATAGGTTAAACTTCAATACAGACACCAAACCAACATCATCCATAAAAAAATACAAGTATCTAAATCGAATGGATGAAGCGTTCATAACAATTTGCATTCTCATCTCTCCCATTCTCCTTTTTCACATATCTTCTTGTAAAACCCCCAATGAAGCCTAGAACACCTTGGAAGGTCTCTTTGGAAAATAGGATGAGATAAGGGGACACATGATCGAGGTTTAATTTCTCACATTGGATCCAAAAATCTTCGACAATCTTCAATATTTATTTACAAAATTCAAGGATTTATTATCGCAACTCAAAGCTTGCAGGGTTGATAAATCTAAGGAGGAGAAAAAAATGGTTCTCACCATTCTCTCCAAACTTGGTCTTGAATTATCTGTGTTCGTATCCATATTCCATTCAGTCAAATTCGCCTCTGGAGCCACCTGGAAGATGCCTTCTCTTGAGGAATTTATCGAATCCATGACACAAGAGCAAACCAAGCTCATCAACATGGGAAAAATCAAAGCCCAAAAGGCGCATGCACTTACTGTTCAATATGGAAGACATCAATATAAAAAATCTAAATCTAAATACAAAACAAAATATCATGCAAATCCGAAGAAGGAAGGGTACTCAAAACCCTTCACCGATGCCTCTAGATCCAAGTGTGGAAAGGGAAGAAAAGGGGAGAAATGCACATACTGCATAAAGGATTCCATCCAGAATCTACATGCTTGCATAAAAAAATAGATCTAATGACTCAAATAATTCAGCAAAAAAACCTTGGATATTGCATCCCTGAGGGTTCCAAGAAGAAGAAGCTAAAAGATCAGAATCCCAAGAAAGACAATTCTAGCCATGCTTTGATTTCCATCATCTCCTCTCCCAATGCTTGGATCATATATTCAGGAGCATCACATCACATGGCCACCACAAAAGAAGTCTATTCTTCATTGGATGCATGCAAAGGTCCTCCTATTTTGATGGGGGACAACTCTCCAGTTGAGGTCATCGACAAAGGAAGGATTGAACTCACCAATGAAATCTTCGAGAATGTGTTGCATGTTCCCAAAATTTCCGCCAATCTTCTCTCCATGTATCAGATGATGAATTTCGGCACCTGAAAGAAATTCATATTCACACAAAATGTAGTGGACACCTATCACATGCAAACCAATTCCAAGGTTGATACCGGTCAGGTAAATCATCAATCTAGAATGTATACATTTTCTGAATTCATTGAACTAGATTTTGCTTTACTTCTTACTCATGCTAATGAAAGTAGTAGGATATGGAACAAAAAGTTCAGGAATTTGAATTTCATATATATGCAACAACTTATATATGCAACAACACATATTAATTGATGGTCTACCAGACATCCATTTCTCGAAAGGAATATGTGAGGGATGTGTTCTTGGAAAACATCCTCAAGAGAAATTTGGCAAAGGAAAGACTCAAAGAGATTCCACTCCTTTAGATATGATCCATAGTGACCTCATGGGTATTTTTCCGCATCCATAAATAAAAAAAGAGAGGTTTGTTCTCATTTTTGTTGATGATTTCTCACATTTCACATGGATTTACTTTTTCAGGAAACAATATGAGATCTTTTAACACCTCAAAGATTTCAGATCCCTGGTTGAGACACAATTAGGAAATAAAATCGAAGTCCTCTGAATTGTTAATGGGGGAGAGTATGTCAATCATGAGATACAAAATATTTTTCATGAGGTAGGGATTCAACTGCAACACATAGTTCCCTACACTCCGCAACAAAATGGAGTTGTTGATCAGAAAAACAGATCTCTAAAAGAGATGGCATCTTCCATGTTGCATGCAAAGTCACTACCATGGAGACTATTGGTCAAAGCACTTAATTGTGCAACATACATCCAAAACAAATCTCTCCATAGATCTGTCAAGGATAATACCCCCTATGAGACTTGGAGTGGCCTCAAACCGGAAGTAACCCACTTTCATATTTTTGGTTCACGTGCATGGGCTCGAATTCCCTATGAAAAGAGGAAGGAACTTGATCCACAGGGCACATAGTGTATCTTTTTTGGATACCTCGACGATGTGAAGGGATACAAACTTATTGATCTTTCCTCAAACTGATTCATCATTGAGCGAAGTGTCCAATTCGAGGAAAGTGTCTCGCATGTACCTCAACAGCTGCATGTAGACACCTTTGTTCTTCCAACTGTCTGAGATGATGAGCATGCACATGCCGAATCTTATTCAGATGATAGATATGATTCAGAGGATTTAGATGCTCCAGATACAGAGTCAGTACAATCAGATGCAGAGTCAGAGAATCCATATGTAGATGCAGAGCCAAAGAAGAGGCCCAAGTGGGCACAAACTACTCTTCAGTATGCACGAGATCTTGTTGGTGATCCACTCGATACTAGGAGGAATCGATATGATTTCGAGGAGATTCCTATTGCACTCACTTCCATTGAACCATTTCCCTCCAGACATATTTTCTTGGTTCAGTCTTTAAATCCACAGTATTACGGCGAGGGTACTGGAAATCCATTTTGGGAATCCTCCATGCAGGAGGACTACAAATCCCTCCTCAAGATCCAGACTTGGGATCTGGTTTCCCCTCCTTCTAGAAGGAAACTTGTCAGGTGAAAATGGGTCTACAGGACCAAGAGCACAGTGGATGGACAAATTAGCTAATACAAAGCCAGGCTTGTTGCCAAAGACTTTCAGCTGGTGCATGGCATTGACTATGACGAGACCTTCGCTCCAGTAGCAAAGATGGATTTTGTACATTTGGCACTTGCCATTGCGGCAACCATGGGATGGGAATTCCATTAGATGGATGTGAAGAATAAATTTCTTCATGGTGATCTCTATGAGGAGATCTATATGGAGCAGCCCCAAGGATTTATGCAAGATTCATATTTGGTCTGTCGACTCCTACCTATTGTGACAAAACTTTGTACGTTTTAAATCAGACCCAAATGTCTACATGCTCAGGACGGTTTATTCACTTCTACTCTTAGTTATGTATGTTGATGATTTGTTGATCACTGGTTTCTCGACTTCAACGATTGCTGCAGTCAAGAGGATTCTACATGACATGTTTTTGATGATAGACATGGGTCTGCTACACTTATTTCTTGGACTCGAGATCAATCAGGATGGATCAAGCATCAAACTGTATCAGGCCAAGTATGCTCGAGATATCCTTGATAGATTTCACATGGAAAACTACAAGTTTGATCCAACTCTTTTCCTATTAGGATTCAAACTTGAGGATGGCAGGGACACTCCACTGGTTGACAACACACTATACATACATCTAGTGGGTATCTTGTTGTATCTCACACACTCCAGACTAGACCTCTCCTATGTAGTTGGCACAGTTTCCAGGTTCATGCAAGAGTTGCATGAGCTCCATTGGGAGGATGCAAAGTGTATCCTTCGATACGTACAGGGCACTATCACCTATTGGATTCATTATGCAATAGACTCTACATTATATCTCATCAGGTTCACTGATTCTGACTAGGATGGCGATAACACTGATCCCAATTCCACATTTACTCACTTAGTCTTCGTTTCAGGCCTATCTGTTGGTCGAGCAAGAAGCAAGTTTCCATTGCTCTATCTTCAACCGAGGCAGAGTACAGAGGGGTAGTTAACATAACCATTCAGGCTTTGTGGCTACAACATTTTCTCTTTGAGTTGAGCATTCAGTTTCATCGACCGATCATCATCTTGTGTGACAAACAAAGCACTCTGAAGTTCTACAGAGATCCAGTTCAGAGGCAACAGATGAAGCACATCGTGATCCACATGTGCTACATCTGGGAATTAGTACATGAGGGGATCATTGACCTATAGTTATGTCCTTCAGCAGAACAGACGAAAGACATCTTCACCAAGACCTTCACTGAGTAGAAGTTCCATTATTTGTGAAGTCATCTTGGGGTGAAGGACACAGTTGCCTAGCAATTGTAGTTATTTTTTTTACATACATTGTACCTTGAGNGAAGTTTTCCCTCTTTCCTCACTTTATTTTAGTGTATCTTTTGTACTTGGGTACCTGACATGGCCTTGTTGTCGGGACCCATTCTTTATTTTCACCATAGTAATATTCAGGGGGGGTGTTGGAGTTAATTCACACACACCTAGGATTTATTTTTCCTAAGGTTTTTCCTTGTTTAATAGTCATTATTAGTCATTATTCAGTCTCCTATATTTTAGGAAGAATATTCCTCTAGGGAGAATATTGTCTTCAATTTTCACTTCAATTTGAATAGTTGAGTGGAGTCTAGATATTGCATTGGTTTTGTTACCATGCAACATTGGGATCATCATCATCTAATGCACATTATCATTGGTATCATCACCAGACTGGTGCATTACCCATGATTCCATGATCTCCTCCTCACTTCACTCTGTTTCAACCAGTTAACTGAAGACTGGTAGGCTAGTTAAATCAACTAGGTGGCAGTTCACTCCCATAATTGCCTGAGAGACTAGACTAGACTAGATGGTGGTTCACTCCCGTAACTATTGGTGTGTGTCCAGATCACTCTAGACCACCACTATGGGGCATTGGCTTCACCTCCAGTCACATTGGTTGAGTTATACAGAGTACAACATGTATAAGTTATTCATTATTTAAAACAGTTAATGAGAATTCTTCCATTCTTTCTCTCTTACTTCTTCTTTCTCAATTTTGGATATGTATAATCTCTATAAAGGATACTTTATAAACCTGTTTTGAAATGATTTGGAATCCTAATTTTGGGTTTGAAGAAAGGTGGTCAACTGGTAAACTCAATTTCATTTCCAAAAAGAAAGTTGGGAGAGATTTATTGGAGAAAATTTGAAGCATGATTGAATTAATAATTTAAGATAGAGAAACATCTACAACCTACTAATTAAAAAGTATGTGATTCTAAAATTCCAATAAAAAGTTAAAGTATGTGAATATAAAATTCCAATAAAAAGTTCTCTCTTCATCCTTTATTTATTAAAAAAATTCTACTTAGGTTTTGATTCTCTAAGTTTTGATTCTCTAAAATACAAAAGTTAAATATTTTTACATGGAGGGTTTGAATCCATGACAAGACCTTCTATCAAGTCTGTAGAGATAGTGAAACCCCTTTAGAAAACCTCAACTTTAATTAGTACATACATAATTGTTTAGATTGTGTTTTGATTCTCTAAAATACAAAAGTTAAATATTTTTACATGGAGGGTTTGAATCCATAACCAAGACCTTCTATAAAGTCTCTAGATATAGTGAAAACCCTTGTAGAAAACCTCAACTTTAATTAGTGCATACATAATTGTTTACATTGTGTTTTGTGTGTAGAATTTTCACACGTTATAGAGGTATGTGTGTCTTGTAGAAGGATAACTAGCATGCTACACATAGGATTTCTTAAGTTAGTTCGTGTGAACTTCCTTGTAGTGGCATGTCTCGCCATACTCATAAAAATTATGTGTTAAAAAGAATACTTTTAATAGAGTTTAATGTTCTAGACAATTTTGGTTATGCATAATTTATTTTTATTTTGGATATGTATAATCTTTATTTTGGATATTTATAATCTCTATAAAGGATACTTTATCAATTTGTTTTGAAATGATTTGGAATCCTAATTTTGGGTTTGAAGAAATTTATTTTGTTCACAATTTAGGAGATAACTTTACTCGAGACAACTTTACTCTACTGAAAGACACTTTTGATTACTATAGAGTTAAGTAAATATATATGTAAGTTGTATATTCATAGTGAATTAACAAATTAAACTTTTCATGTAATCTAACTTAATTGATACATGCTTAAAGATTATAAGCAAAATTAATTAAAAGAAATGATTGTGATTAACTAAGTAATAATTTCTAATTACAGACCACATTTAATGACCTGAAAATATAATTTAAAAGATCAATGAAAATGATATAAATGGTGGCGATACAGAGAGGGAAAGCCATGAATCTCGAGGAGATAAAACATTAATTCATGACGAAGTACAGGAGACAGAGGGTGGTTGTGGAGAGTAAGTGCGTGAGGCGATCGAGAGGAATAAGGGAAGGGAAAGAGGGGGATGTGCGCAACATTCGACAGGGGAGGGGGAATGGATGCTGTGGAATGTTTTTGTCGCGGAGCGTAGAGCCTCCGACTATTGAGTTTTACGGAGAAGAGAGCCTCGACGGTTGTGTTTCTATCGCGGAGCAACCCAGTTTCTCGCGGTACCGTGGTATTGATCAGACCCGTGTGCTCACGATTGAGGCAATCTAGATCGGTTGTGACATACCGAATGTGGAGGCACCGAAGGTTAGAGGTTTTGGTACGGGGCCGATATCCGACATCCCTCGGGAGCTAGGTCGCTTCCTATTGGCGGTGGACATTAGTTTTAAGTGCTATTTTCAGGTCCTATGAATGACCGAGTAGTAGAGATAAGGCGCGAAAATATAAATTAGCATCAGAACCAGGTAATTGTCAAGTTATGTATTTATTTCTTCTACCATGAATTCAGTATTTATTGATGAATCTAAGCCGTCAAGTTGTCGTTATGAAAATCAATATTATGTTTTGAGTTATTGTTTCATTTTATTTCATAAAATGTTTATGAGACTTAATGATGTTTAGAAATATATGGCATTACATATGGTATCGTGAAATAGCCTTAGTTTGAAACTGGAGCCTAAGGGCCTAAAACCCGAGTTAACTCCAAACCACGCTTCTCAACTATACAAAAACATGTTCGGCTTGGATTTGTTATGACGTAAACAAGAATCGAAATGCACTTAGGATACTACCTCTATCGCGAACCCGTGCAAATAAGTCTACATATCTAAGCAACAGCTTTAGGTAGAATCTTGTAACCAGATCGTATACATGGTCACTACAACAAAGTCCGGAATATCTTCTGGCTGAACCCCGAAAATAATGCGGCGTTAAACCGGGTAATGGGAGGGATCACCTTCCACTAAATGACTATCCTTAAAACGACTGGAATAAATCTATTTAGCACGAGAAACATCGATGATAACTTAGTTTTATTTTGAGGATTACTTGTCAACGAAATTTAGGGTAGAATAGACACCTGAATCTAATTTAAAATGTCTAGAAAACTTCTATTGAAGGTTTGAAGAGTGGAAAATTTAATAACCACACGAACTACACTAAATAAAATGCAAGCGGATAATTGCACGACCTCGGAACGGGCTTTTACGCGGAAGAATGGATGTGAGTCGTCAGATCTCACCTACAAATCCAGTTAGTCGTTAGATTTAGACAAGTTGGTACTATGCCTTTAAGTCACGCGTATTGTGGAGGAGTCATCGGGAAATCCTCGAAACATCGAGGTTTTATGAACTCGAACGGATCCTACTGCTGATCTCAGGACACGGTCGCCTAAGAGGCGCTTCTGAGTTTACCATCTGAGATTAGGGAGTATAGAACCGGCATATTGAAATCGGCGGCGATCGATCGATCCGACCGGCCCATTGTGCGACGCTGTCGCGATCCCGCAGAGTCTGAGATCGCGTACATTCGGTTTTCGGAGTCATGAAATCCTTAGGTGCAATGAAATCGCTCGATCCGCGATTTCCCGATACTATCGGAGCCATTCCATTGAGGGACGCGTGTCGCATATCCAGAGGTTGGTCGGGATCGGGAACTCAGAGACAGGGTAATATCGGGTATCAAAATCCCGAACCGCAAGAAGCGCTAACTGGACCGTCTATTTGGGAGGACACGTAAAAGATCGAGATCGGGATATTGGCCATTGGAAATCGAGTTCTCGAGGTCATGAGAACTAGGGACCTCGGCGTCCGAAGCCCGAGTCAATTTGACCATTCATTGTGCGGTGGACGCCAGGTCGAGATCCCTGAAAGTCTGGGGATCGAAACGGGTTTAAGATAAGGAAACTACGGTCACGGGAATCAATGACGACGATATCCCCGGCGGTGACATAGCAAGGTGGGGACCCCAGAGTCGAAAGTAAAGCGACAAAGGTCCATCATCGGAAGAGTCGGAACCATGGAAAACTCACACAATCGTGAGTCGCCCATCCGTGGGACAAGTGGCAACCATCAAGAAGCCATCGAAAATTGGGAATCGACGATTCGGGATTTCGCGGGACACGAAACCTTTCATTTCGGAATCAAGCTGGTCCGAAACCCCGAAGCAGCGAGAGGCGATAAGGACCGCCCATCATTTTGGACACGTGTCAGAACCCAGGAGAGAGCCAGGAATCAGGATATCGAGATTCGAAAGCAATAATAAAGTCATGTCACACCTAATCACTGAACGCACTCGGCGAGATCCGACCGCTCATTTCCAGGACAAAAGAATTCAGGCAAGGCTCCAAGATCGGGCGTGACGGTTTTCGAGACCACGTAATCCGCGAAGTTGAATCGCTGACCAAGGAGCATCCCATCGGAAGTTCGAAATGTCATCCGAGAAACGTGGCAATGATCGGAGTTATCGGGAAAGGTCCCGATGGGAAGTCGTCTAACGCCATCGCGATCGGAAATCGGATTGACGAGCGGTTCATGACATGTTAGCACGCGAACCCCGAATCCCTCGATAAGGATAAGACCGCTGTCACAAGGAAAGGTATGGACCACGCAGCTTAGGCTTGAGGGATAAAGCGCTTAGGAACATATCGGGATCGAGAATCGCGAAGTCCTAAGGACCCGTGGATATTCGACAATGAAACCCCGAAACCCCTCACATGAAAGATAGGGCTAGGGTCACGCAATACCGGGTCATATGAGATGGGTACAGTCCGGGGCTAGCACATAGAATGTTGTATTGGGAATTTGAGGGAACAGGAATCCTCGACTTTAGGGAATATGAAACCTCGAAGCCCGATAACAGGATTCCTAAAGGGAAATTTGGGTGCTTAATCCCGGTAGAGAACGTGGAAGAACTGGGAAGACCCGGTGGGTCGGTGCATTGGACCAATGACCCAAGGGAAATTACAGAGCCGCCGGCTCGGTTGATGAAGATGAAAGATCCGGTATACACATATAACTACATACATATGCTTATAACAACAAGTTTACACTGTAGTGAATGAATTTTTTTATTTACAAGGAAATAAACCAAAGAGAACAACAAAATTCGTACGGAACGGGAAATTCAAGTAAAATCATTTTGTTCAAAAGAGGAATTTACCATCTGATACCACCTGCACATCTGGTTTGCAGCAAATCCTCAATTCGAAGCCCGCTCTTCATAGTTGCAATCGAACTCCATGACCTAATCGCACTCCCTACCATAGTTGAGGGCGAAGCCCGCAACAGTACGCATGGGGATTGATACCCAATATTTCGAGACCGGACTCCTGCGTTCGATCGGGTCAAGGCCATATCAACAAGAATTTGCCATCGTAAAATGAAATGGAGCACATACAACATTAACCAACACTAGCGAAGTGCTCAGAACGATAGTGAGGATGCAAGCCATGGCAAGGGAGATTCTGGAAACCCTTGAGTAGAGCAGAGGCAGAGCTATGAAGGGCAAAGACCGCTGCGAGGCAAGTCCTAGCGGATAAGAAAGTCGGACAGGGTAAGGAAGCGTGGGGAGTTCGAAGGAGCTAAAAGGTGTAGGATGTTGAGGGCTAGGATATGATGAGTTTGGAGGAAGTCGACAAGCATCAGTGAGGACTCCATGCGTCTAAATTTTGTGTGTGCGTTTAAACTAATTTGGTTATGCACATTATAAATTATTAGACATTATAAAATAAATTAAATAATTTGGTATAATTAATATATATATATAAATAAGGTTAAATTAGTATAAATAATTCTATATATTACATAAAAAGACAAGATAATTTTACTTAAAATTAAGCTAAGATAAATTAGTATAATAATATTCTTTAAAAATTTGTTATTTAATTAAGTGTAAGGTTAGCTTACCTTAAAGCTATTATTTAATCATGATTAAGACTTAGACCGGTGGTGCATGCACTAGGAAGTAATG
This sequence comes from Picea sitchensis, assembly GCA_010110895.2. Taxonomy (NCBI): domain Eukaryota; kingdom Viridiplantae; phylum Streptophyta; class Pinopsida; order Pinales; family Pinaceae; genus Picea; species Picea sitchensis. The sequence goes on along the minus strand of SNQJ01S0048350.1, from coordinate 36,152 downwards.
AGTAAAGCACAAGGCTAATGTAATCACATCATGCAGGAAACCAATAGTTCTTTAAAGAACTTAATAAACCAAGCTTAGATGCTTAAACCTAATCTTAACCAAGCCAATCCCCTGATGGAGTAATGTTTGTTTACAGATAAGTAAAGAAAAACTTATGCCCAACCCCCTGCTTCTAAGTTTAAGTAGCACCAAATTGAGACGCCCTTGAACTCACCCGTGATAATTTTGGGGGTGATTCAGTTAAGTCGCATTAAGATGGCCGACTCCTAAGGGTCGAAAGTGGGAGCCTAATATCTGCACCATCGACGACACCCACACCATCACCAAAGACCGACACCACCAACATCACACTAACAAAGACCAATCCAGCTCCCTCACACTCCAAGCAGCCATTAACCAGGACTTTGCCCAACCCTGTGGGTTGAAGTGGAACCCTCACCATCTAGAACCGGTAATCTAGAAGCTTCATGAACCCAAGGGGAGAACTTCCACCCGGAGACATCACACGAGTTAAGCATAAGATCAAAATTTCTGAGTTTAATGGAGGTCGCTACAAAGGAACGCTACGGAAGCATGGTTGGAAGGTATGACAAGGTGTTTTGCCTTAGCGGATTATACGCCCAATTCAAAGGCCAAGATCGCAACTTTCCGCTATGGGACATTGAACCGGTGGGAAACTTTGGAAAGACAGCTGCATCTTACCCCGGACACCGCATCTTGGGAACTTTTCGAGGAGATATTCCGAAGGAAATATCTACCAAAGATACCACTTCTAGGGAAATGTAGGGGCATTTCATGCCTTAATACAAGGTAATAGGACAGTAGAAGAATATGAGATCGGGTTCATGGAATTGGTCAAATATGTGTCGTGTATGGATACCGACCAACGACAAACAGATCGCTTCGTCTATGGTTTAAACCCTAAAATACGAGCCATGGCACGGATGTGGAAGCCGCCTCGCAGAAAGGTGTAGGCGTAGAAAGTGCGCCATACGCTGTAAGAACACATAAACTAACAAGTGCAAGATCGACATTCCATCACCGGGATTCCAGGGAAAGATCCCTAGGACATTTTCAAGGGGAGGGGCCTCAAGGCCACCAACTTATGGTAACATATGTGCTGCACTCCGAAGGACAAGAATCATAGGATTTCAATGGCGAAATAGTGCCGCCATTTCATCTACGCTAACTGCGCGTAGAGGCCCAATACAAACGAACAAATCTGTAAGGTGGGTTCCAGGTGAACCATCGTGGACAAATACATAACAAGCAGACCGGGTTCCATCTCATATTAATTGAGGCAAGGGACCCCATTACCGGGGCACCACCTTATTACAATCGTGGTTTGTGCATAGAGAAGGAAAGGCACCAATGGGGAGAATAGGTAGAAACCACCAGATTTTATGCAGCGGTTAACAAATCACAGTCAACATCAATCCAATCGTGAGTGGGAGTCGAACACATTGCACGCTTAAATCATATTATCGCTAAAATTTTGTTTGACTGTGCTGACAGATAGTTTCATTTCACCATCCGTATTAGAAAAGAGTGGGTTGGCAAAGCCTACGAGCACCATGACTTTAAACAAGTCAAGATAGCTTCGGGAGAAAACGTTGTAGGACCTGTTGATAATTGTATAGTAGACCTAGGAGTGTGCACTATCAGGTTGAAGGTATACATACACTGCTTTTGGGACGTATGACCTAATTATTGAAATGGATTGGTTAGCGGCTCATCGAAATTTAGTAGACGGCTCGCAAAGAGGGTGCCGAAAATGGATGAAGGAGAACCCGTGAGATCCGTGGTGTACGTGAGAAAAAGTGCCACGCTTTTATCAACTATGAAGGTTAAGCGTGCTTGAGGCAAGGGTGTCAATTTAGCGTAGTGGAAGCAAGGAATGAAAGGAAGGGACCCTCATTGGATCGCTTAATTCCGCATCAAGTTAGAATTTCTCGTGGATGTTTTCCAAACGAATTAATCTTGACACCTCCGAGAGAGAGCTTTGATTTTACTATCGAAAGTTAAACCGGTGGCAGAACCACACATCAAGACTCCATCGATGACTGAACCGTGTGAGTTGCAAATGCGCTGAAGGAGTTACTAGACTTAGGGGTTGGGGTAAGGCTCCGGTCTCACCCTTAGCTTAATCGCGATTTTTGTAAAGAAGAAGGGATGGATCCTTACGGACAGGTATAGACCAATAGGAATTTTGAACCGCGGTTACCAAGTGGAAGAATAGGTACCCAATGCCATCAATAGATGATCTCTTCGATCAGATGAAAGGAGTAGCGGTATTCTCAAAGATCGATTTGGCGATCCGGATATCAATTAAGGATTAAGGGAAGGTGATATCCGTAAACCGCCTTTCTCAACTTGGTTTGACATTATGAGTTTGTTGTGGTACCTCTCGGATTGACTAATGCGCCAGCAGGATTCATGAGTCTCATGAACGGCGATTCGAAGTACTTAGATCGATTTGTACTAATTTTTCTTGATGACATACTCATATATTCCAAGAATGAAAGAGAACACGATGAACACTTGCGAATATTGTTGTTCTGCCTTAGAGAGAACCAATTGTATGGGAAGTTGTCGGCGTCTTTTCCGTAAGGAAATCCACTCATTTAGGTCATATCATTTCTGGTGATGGAATCTTTGTGGACCCAGAAAGGTAAAGGCCATTATGGAATGGCCAAAGGTCGAAGAATTCCCATGAGGTAAGGAGCTTCATAGGAGCTAGTGGGTTATTACCTGAGATTTGTGGAAGGATTCTCAAAAGTATAGAAACCCATCACCACTTTGCAGTGCAATGGGGGTCAGGTATGAATGGACGTAAGAATGTGATAGTCCATTCGTGGAGCTTAAGGATTACCAACTAGTGTGCCGATTCTCAAGGAAAAGTCGTGATATGGAAAAGGGATCTCATGACCGCATCTGATGCCTCAAAACAAGGTTTGGGGGCTGTCCTGATGCAGGATGGAGGAGATATAGCTATGTGTCAAGAAAGTTGAAGAAGCACTAAGAGTTACACGCTGACTCATGACTTAGATTTGGCAGTCAATGTTAGCTCTTAAACTTTGGAGGCACTATCTCAGGGATGAAGTTTTGAGCTCAAGACGGACCATCAAAGTTTAAAACACATCTTCACTCAAAGAGATCTAAACGCCAAAAGTAAAGGTGGTGATGGAGTGAGTTTATGAGGAGTACGATTTTGGTGCATTTTTTACATAAAGGGAAGGAAAATGTATTCTAGATGCCTTGAGCAGGGAGACCATGTATCTTCCCCAGGACCCTAAAGGTCAACTGAGGGAACAAAAGTTGGAACAACTCCAGGGAGACAGCTGGTATTTAAAAGTTACCCCAAACCTCCTTAACGGGAGGCAAAAATAGACCAAAATATGAAGGGTATAGTCTGGAAACGCATCGGCTATTAAGGTATAGAGGAAGGATGTACATCCCCAAAAATGGGGATATTCGAAGCACAATACTAAAGGAATCCCATAGGTCACTTTATTGTGAACATCCCCTGAGTTAGGAAGATAAACGCAGATGAAGAAACTCTTCTTTTGGCTGGCATGAAGCGATGTAGTCCATTTCATCGCCAAATGCCTAGAGTGTCAACAGGTGAGTTTCCAATCACCAACTGCGCGTGTCTCCCACAACCACATGATGTCCCCGATGTCAAAGTGGGAAGTTATCTCTATGGATTTTTGTGGTGGGATTACGCTCACATCTTTTAGACACAATGCCATTCTTGTGATAGTGGGACAAGTTAACTAAGAGTGTTCATTTCATTCCAGTTAGAGACACTTCTACTTATGTTGCAGATGTGGCACGAGGGTTCATGTTTAAGTTGTCCGTTTGCACGTGATACCCAAGAAGATTATTTCTATAGGGACTCCATATTCACATCTAGGTTTTGGGACAAGTTTACGCTAGACAGGGACTCAATTGAACTTAAGCACTATCATCCCCAAACAGAGGGAAACTCGAGAGAGTAAATCAAGTCATGGAGGACATGCTTAGGATGTATGTAATGGATAATCAAACCTGGTGGAAGAAGTACCCACTCCTAGAAGCCTTCTGCCTAACAGCTATCATAGTTCCATTAGAATGTCAGCCCAATGAAGCTTTGTATGGGAGGCCATTTAGAATGCCATTGAGTTGGGATACACTAGAAGACAGAGTAACAAAGGGGCCATAATTAATTCAAGAAATGGAGGAACAGGTGATCTCAGATTAGGCGAGATTAAAGGAAGCACAGATAGGCGTAGTGCCATTCGGGATGCACACGATCCCAATCTCGGTTATGAGGTGGGAAACCAAGTTTTCATTCGAATCAAGCCTAATAAAAGCACCATACGGTTCGGGAAGGGACAGTTACACCTCGGCTTATAGGGCCATTTAGGGTCCAAGAGAAAATTGACCGCTGTTCATCGTCTCATACTGCCACCCAATTTGCATAAAACTCATAATGTATTTCATGTATCCAAGGCTTTTAATGCCATTATGTTGCTGATGAATCACATAAACTAAATTGGAAAAGAAATTGCGTGTATCGGACGTGGGAACCCCTCACGGTCAACCATTACGCATATTGGACCAGAGTCAATACCGTAAACCGCTTGGTAGACCAAGTTAAGGTCCATGGGACAAGTATAGTCCGTGATCCGCTACTTGGGAGGACGCCGAGACACCACGGCTAGACTATCCATCACTATTTTGACCACTTCGAGAACATAGTTTCTCGAAGGTGGGGGTGTATGTAACACCAAATCTTTGGACTTAGACAACCATGATTAATTGAGGCTATACACCTTATTTTCTAGTCATAGTGAAACTATTAAGAGATACACCTAACCAAAATTTATGAACTTTATGTGGATATGAACCTTATTAACTTTTAGATGTTGATGATGATGATGCATGCAATGCATCATTTTGGTGAATGAACTTTATGAATGTTTAAATTCTATTGATGATGAAGTATGTGATGAGCCATATTGTGAGAAAAGAGAAATTGTTGAATGTTTAAATACCATTAGAATGATGTTGGATAATGATGAAACCTATTTTGGTAAATGATAATCTTGTGAATGCGTAAAAAGTATGAATTATGGGATATTGTGAAATCTAATTCAATTGGAAAACTTTGATGTTAATGTATTGGTACAGGATACCAAATTGAAATGATGAAAATATGCAATTATATGAGGTTAACGACAGAAATGTATGAGTTGGTGTTGCGGACTAATCTGCAGGTTAAGGGGCTGCGAAATAAGCCAAGTGATAATGATGATGAAAGTGGATAATGGGACCACCGATCGGGAAACATTATGGTATGATAATGTATATGGAAATTATATTGATTTGAATGCATTTCTACAATACATGGATCTCATGATTTGGTACTAACACCGCCCAAACCAAATAAACGATGACAAAACCTCTAGCAACACGGTGCCCTGTGTGTCCCATTGTAGGGAGTTGACCCTGTTTTTGTTAGGAGGGGTGGAGGAACTTCCCACCATGTATCCTTCAAACCTAGAGTCCGAGGATCTGCTAGTTCACGCCTCCCTGACGCGGTGGATGAGTCCGATCGTCATTGCCCCGCTAGGGAAGCTTGGTCGAGTGAGCCATTAATTTCCACCACGAAGTTCCATTTGAGTTAAGCCGGTGATAATGACGCCCAAGATGGTCTAGCAGAGGACATATAGGATGGGAGATGGAAGTATGATAGGAAGGAAGGATGAGTAGAATAGTCAAGACTTTACCAGGATCTATTTTGTGATGGGATTTGATGAAGAAAATATGCATATAAATATTCATTATGATGCAACTAAACCACAGTTGTTTAAAAAAAAAAAAAAAAAAAAAAAAAAAAAAAAAAAAAAAAAAAAAAAAAACAATTGATGATTGTTGTCTTTGATGAAAGACTAGTTCACGGGACCGGATTGAATGCATACATAAATTCATTAAAGAATGACACTTGATTATTAGTACATGCACTAGGTTTACATGTACCAGCTACACATGCATCCCTTGTACATATACATTTAGTATGTATGGACTTCTGATTTACTTACCGACATTACCCGTTATTTGTTGTGAATGTATGAACCATGCCTCTTCATTTGTAACATCAGACGCCTTAAACTTCGGGATCTAAGTTTCTTGAAGGGTGGGTGTATGTAACGACCCCACTACATGCTTAAAGATTATAAAGCAAAATTAATTAAAAGAAAATGATTGGTGGATTAACTAAGTAATACTTCACATGCACTACATTTAATGACTTGAGAAATAATTTTAAAAGATCAATGAAAATGATATAAAATGGTGGCGTGTGCATAGAGGGAGCCTGATAGTCCCGAGAAGATAAAACACATCCATGACGGCGATCGGGATGGAGGGTGGTTGTGGAGTATGTGTGTGAGTCGATCGGGAGGAATAAGCGGGGGAAAGAGGGGGATGTGCACCCCATTCAACAAACTGAGTCGGACTGCTTTTTCCTCCGCGGAGCGTAGAGCCCTCCTCGGATCTGAGTTTTGTCGCGAGCGCAGAGCCTCGACGATTGAGTTTTGGCTGCGGAGCGCAGAGCCTCGGATCTGCTGAGTTTTGTCGTGAGCGTGAGAGCCTCTCCTCGATGGTTTTGTTTTGTCGTGAGCAACGAAGCTCGTGGTAATCGGTATTGATCAGGACCTGTGTCTTAATATGCAATTAGATTACCGGTTGTGACATAACATCGTGGAGGCACCGAAGTTGCTAGAGGTTTTATATCGGGGCCGGATATCCGTAGATATCCCTGGAGCTAGGTAGTTTTCCTAATTTGCAGGGAGGACAGTAGTTTTAGGCAGCTATTTTCCTGTTTGTGACAGGACCTGGACCGAGTAGCAGTAGAGCAAAGTGAAAACATAAATTAGAATTAGAACCAGGTTATTTGTTAAGTTGTGTATTTATTTCTTCTGCCATGAATTCAATATTTATTGATGAATCTAAGATGTCGTCATATGAAAATCAACATTAGTGCTTGGAAGTTATTGTTTCAGTTTATTTCGTAAAATGTCTATGAGACTTAATGATGTTTAGTAATATATGGGCATTACATTTCATTTTAATTGATTATATGAATTGCATGTCGATTGTTTGTTGTAGAAGTAACAAAAAAAAATTAAAAAAAAAAAAAAAAAAAAAAAAAAAAAAAAAAAATGTAATTTTGAATTTTAAATTTGATAAGAAAACTATGCTTGCATATTCCAACAATATGAATTCTAATTATTATTTTATTATTTTGAAAGAGTTTCCCTTACTTAAAGGGGAATAGATAAGATTGATGATTTGTGTTGGTATCATGTTTTAGAAGTAATAACAATTCAACAATTTAATTTCAGACATGTAAATGATTAATAGATTGAAAATAATTTGCAAGTAAGAATAATGTAGGAACCAAAGGTTAGTGGGAACAATGCGATTTGTGGGGACAGTGGAGCCAAATGGAGAAAGGAGGATGACGGACGGGAAGGGGTTTAGGGGAAGCCAATGAAGGATAACTTTTATATTTTTTTTATAATTTTATTTTTCGTGACGATATGCATAATTTGCTTGGCTAACACACTTTATTATTCGCTGTTTTTTTCTAAATAATTTGAGTGCCTATTGCAATTTGTTTTATTTAACGTTTTTATTAAATGGATGTGATTTTTTTTTAAGTAAAGTAAAACAAATTAAAGAAGAGAATGCAGGATTTTTCTTATTTAAACGAAAAAAATTATTGTAATTTTAATATAATATAAGAGTAAAAACGTTTTACATAAAAGGTGCAATTTAGTGTCGTATTTAGATCTATGTATAGGATTAACCATGGATATTATTAAAAAACACGTGACTTTTTTGGAAGTAGTTTTGATAATGATCATTTTGTTGTAAATATTAGTTAAGTTAAAATTACATTTTGGTCTTGGAATAAGTCTTAAAATTCTGTTTAATTGGCTAAGAGTTTGTCTTCTTAGGATGTAAATAAGTTAAGGGTCTAAGATCCAAAGGTATTTAGCATTAATGAAAGTTTGTCAATTTATGGATCACGAGCACCTCATATTCATAGATAATAGCTAGTGATGGTTGTCCTCCATACCGGGTGAAAAGTGAATTATAATAAGTTTTGTCACCCTCAAACAAAAAAGTCTTATGTTAAGAAGTTATCTTTATTCGAAGAAAACAAGCTCTTAATCAATTGATGATAGTTTAAGATCATACTCCAAGACCAAAAATCAATACCAACTAATCACTAATATTCACTAGATACCTAATATCTCATATTATTATTACTAAAAAAAATCATACAATATGATACATACCTAATCTTTATCTCCATACATAAAACCTTAAACATTTAAATATGAATAATGTGATAATAACATCCTATGTTAATCAACATAATGAAACCATAACAAACTTTATTATTATGCAAAATGTCTTAATCTAAACATATTAAAAAATAATTAAAAAAAATAAAAAAATAATGTAAAAATCTATATTTTTCAATTAAAATGCGATATTTTAAATTTACTGAAATTTTAAAATATTAAACATTAGCATTCAACAACAAAAGAATCCTAGAACCAGGAAGCATGTTATACAATCATATTCTCTATTAAATTTAGTCAGTATAGCTGACGCTCCAAGATAGTCTAGCAGAGGACGGATAGGATGGGAGATGGAAGTAGGATAGGAAGGAAGGATGAGTAGAATAGTTGAGACTTTACTGGGATCTGTCTGGTGGCGGGATTTGATGAAGAAAATATGCATATAAATATTCATTATGATGTAACTAAACCACAGTTGTTTAAAATAAATTATTGAACTGGATAATTGAGATTAAAGAAATTCTTAAACAATTGATGATTGTTGTCTTTTATGAAAGACTAGTTCTGCTGACTGGATTGAATGCATACATAAATTATTAAAGAATGACAGTTTGATTATTAGTACATGCACGAGGTTTACATGTACTAGCTACACATGCATCCCTTGTACATATACATTAGTATGTATGGACTTCTTGATTTACTTACTGATATTGTCAAGTTATTTGCTGTAAATGTATGAACCATGCCTTTTCATTTGTAACATCAGATGCCTTATCTTCGGGACGAAGTTTCTTGAAGGGTGGGTGTATGTAACGACCCTAATTGGATACATGCTTAAAGATTATAAAGCAAAATTAATTAAAAGAAATGATTGTGATTAACTAAGTAATACTCTAATTACATACCACATTTAATGACCTTAAAAATATAATTTAAAAGATCAATGAAAATGATATAAAATGGTGGCGTATGCAGAGAGGGAAAGCCATGAATCCCGAGGAGATAAAACATTAATTCATGACGAAGGACAGGGATGGAGGGTGGTTGTGGAGTAAGTGCGTGAGTCGGTTGGGAGGAATAAGGAAGGAAAGAGGGGTATGTGTGCACCATTCGACAGGGGGGAATGGATGCTGTGGACTGTTTTGCCGTGAGCAGAGAGCCTCTGGACAGTTGAGTCTTGCCGTGAGCAGAGAGCCTCTGGACGGTTGTGTTTTGCTGTGAGCAGCGAGTTTCTGTGTACTGTGGTATTGACTGTGACCTGTGTGCTCAGATTGAGGCATGAGATTACTGGTTGTGACATATTGATCAGGGAGGCACCGAGTTGCTAGAGGTTTTGGGCATGGGGGCCAGGATATC
>SNQJ01S0048350.1:13457-26420 GCA_010110895.2 Picea sitchensis | reverse complement strand
ATGATATATCAATATTTAACTCTACCTAGGAAGAGCATATCTCACATATCATGTAGTTGTTAGAGACTCTAAAAAAACATAAAATATATAGGTAATAGTGTACTTAGATTGCATCCCTTTCTAGATTAATTTGTAATAGTGTACTTAGATGATATATTGGTATATAATTGTTCCTAGGAAGATAATATCTTAGATCTCATGTAGGTGTTAGAGACTATTAAAAATCATATAAACTACTAAAAAATATTAAGAAATGTGAACTTGTCCTACAATAACTGGTGTATTTAGGGTATGCAATTTGTGGAGGAGAACTCAATATAGATCTTGTGAAGATGGAGGATATCCTCAAGTGGCTAGCTCCTATTAATGTCACTAAATTTAGGATATTTGTTGGGGAAACATAGTGCCTATGAAATTTTATTGCATCCTTTTCATTTCTTTCTACACCACTCCATGCCATACTAGTCTACAATAAGAGTTACCAGTGGGGAAAGAATCAACATAAAAAATTCGATGAGATAAAATGAAATATCATTCAATCACTAGTTCTTGCATTACCTAGTTTGTAGAAACCTTTTGAAGTGGAGATTGATGTAAGTGGGTATGATAATGGAGCAATATTAATGGGTAGGGAGATAATCATCCACATTGATCACTGACGACTACAATATTTGTAGGCCTAGATTAAGATTTGGAAAACTAGACATTATAATTGGATGGGATTTTTACATCAATTTTATCTAATCATCAAATATAATAAGGAAAGCACTAATAAAATGGCATACATTATTTCTATACCACCCACATGAAATATATTTTCTTTAGTAACTTGTATGCACATGGATCCTTTCACACATGATGTATACAATAAGGCATAAATTTAAGGTGGGGACTTTAAAGAGGTACCTCAAAATATACAAGGCCAGTATTGTGTACAAGAAGGTGATGGTAAGGCTTACTATCATCTCTAAGATGGGTTGATATACAAGCTAGACATGCTTTGTCACTCTTTGAGTTGATAAATATGAAACATTGCAACTTATCAAAGAGGCTCACACCTCCAAAGTTTCATGGAATTTTTGTGTTGGAGAGATAATTTCCATCTTATAGAGGTATGTGTATTTTCCTAGAATGTATAAGATGTAGCTTGGTTTATTAGAGGATGCTACTTTGTTGTACCAAGAATCCTAATAATAGAAATCAAGGTTTATACAATCCACTAGTTGTACCTATTATACCCTAAGAGAGCATATCCATGTATTTCATGGTTGGTTTACCAATAGCAAGGAAGGGGCGTGACTATCTACTTTTGGTAGGTGATAGGATTAGGAAGATGTGCATTCTAGTGCCTTGTAAAAACACCATAAAGGGACAAGTTGCATTAAATGTGTTATTTGAAAAGGCATGTGTGCACATTGGGATATCAAGGAGCATAATCTAAGGTATAGATACTAGATTCCATAGTTCCTTTTGGAATAAACATTGGTAGAATATGGAAACCAAGTTGAAGAGGTTCATAGCTTCCCATCTAGAGACGGATGGGAAAACATAAGTAGTGAATTAGACATTGTTTAAAATTTTTAGGGGTTACAATTAGAAGCATCCAAGGACCTACAATTAAAATTTGATATATATTCAACACTTTTGTAATAGAATAGTCCATACTTTTATGAGTAAGTCCCCTTTTGAAACTTGGTTTGGGTATTTTTTACCTTCACCCCTAGATGTTGTATATGGATAGTGAGGAGGAACGAGGGAACATACCATAGGAGAAGCATTGGAGGTTGAAAAATCATTTATAAGATAAAGTATATTGATTTTCAAGAACAAGAGATGTTGAAGAAGTCACAATAAAAGTTCAAGGGCCAACATGATCAATGCAAAATTGATAAAACATTCAAGGTGGTAGATAGAGTTTGGTTGTATCTAAACAAAAAAGGGTCGCAAAGTATTATTAATAATATTAAGGCTCTTTGGTATGGTCCTTTTGAAGTTATCGATAAGGTAGATGATAATGCCTATAGAGCCAATATACCCCCATATATTCACATTTACTTATTGGTGAACGTGGAGAATATGAAACTGTATAAGCCTTCCATATTGGACCAGAAAACTAATGATTATGTCTTACCTACCATGAAGGACTTAGCGCCAGAATCCCAAGAAAAGTTAGCATGATATATTATTTTTTAGAAGAAGTCCATATCAACCAAATGGGGGCAACATGAGCTGTAGTAGGTTGGGTTGAAAGGAAAAATTCTATGAAAGGCCAATTGTAACTCCAGGGAGAAGTTAGAGATAATATTTCTCACCTCCTTTACTCAAAGCTTTTGGGGACCAAAGGGTTCCCTAAATGGGGAGTTATCATTTGAAACGAATCATTATAATTTGTCCTCTATTTTGGTACTTTCTAGGTGTAAATATTGGAGTTATTGGCTTGCAGGTTCCATTTTAGGGGTAGGTCTCACTTTGGTGATTTGGGTTCTAGAACCTTTTAGAGCTTTTTTGATGCCTTAATGACCATTTTTGGCATCACAATTTTGTAATCGAATTTCCAACCTCTTGACGCTATTCCACACATAAAGAGATATTCAACAATGTGAATATCGCCTCAATAATATTTCGTACATTCCTCTTGCAAGTTGACCTATCTTATTGACCACCATGATACTGAGTGGATGCCATGTCAGATCACATTACTCACAAATATGGAGGTAGTCACATGTATAATTTCAAGAAGATTCTAGTTGGTCCAAAACCCTAACATTAATTGGCGGTTGAAGCATGAAAAAACCCTAACCCTAACCCTAAACAAATATCAAGCCATGTTAAATATTGGGTTGCTAGGAAATGAATGGGTTCTATTCTTGTGATATTTTCTATTGTTTCATGGTTGAGTAGAGTATGCAGGAGTGGCATATCAAAGTAGAATAGATGAATTATAAGATCCTTTAGTAACCATATTGGCCACTATGTCTATGGAAACTCCATTGTGAATGTCCCTTTCTTTGTATTTGCATTGCATTAGTGAGAAGAAAAGAGTAGAGAACAAGCCTCACCTTCTAGTTGGGTTTTACTCATATTGGGTTTTCCGAGGGTACATCTTGTGTTCTTTGTGTAGATGGTGTCTTATTTTCTTAGCTTCTTTCATTTTAGTTTTCATTATTTTAGTATGTTCATGCAATAATCTAGTGACATTTAAATCTGAAATATAAAGAAAACACTACATAACAAGAGATTTCATAAACTTGTAAGATTTGTTGTGAGTAACTTTTCCAGTGGAATATCCATGATAGATTATGGATCATTATTAATAACCAATATGTATATTATTCACCCAAATCCTATCTACTTTTCTTTTTTTTGCTCATTCACATTCCCTCTTATCTTCTAAAAATAACATGCGTGTCTGCGCACACAAAATTTTACGCTTTTTAATTCAATAAAGCCCCTCAAATTAGAAAGTGGATGATTCATATTTACTTACATGTTTCCAATGCATATTTACTACTTTGTTTTACATAATGAAACAAATTTTATATCCCCACATGTGTCCCTTCTTTCAAATGACTGAATTATGTGTATATGAATAATAACTTCATGAATGCACTTTTATTATTTAAAAATATAATTTCTAAACTCCATGCATGTAAATGATACTTTATCTTAGAATAATAAATATCATCCAGTATTGGTATCAAGGGTGAGGCCATTATCACTCTAACCCTTCTCAACTTCTACTAAGTATGAGGCCATGTTCACCACAACCCTTCAAGTACACATATGTACATGGAGGGGAAATCCACATAACATGGGTGAGACCTCGTTAAATCTATTGGGCTTAATCATTGGTTAGATACTCCTTATTTGTTTTCCCTTAACTAAACCTTATGAGTGACTGAATCCACAACTTCCCCTACAACAACATGTAACCTCTTGGGTGAGCACATGAATTCTCAAACCATTACATAAAGGCAATTGCTAGTAGAAATGATTAGGAATTCTACTTCCTGACCTCTCCTATTATTATGCATGTCACAACTTCTACATTTAGACTTTACCCATATGCAAGCTTAGTTGGAAACATGTATTCCTATCTCTACGCACATATAGAGACACATATCAAATATCATCCCCCCGCCCCTAAAAAAAAATAAACCATAATCCCATGTTTATAATATAATATATAAATTAAGACATCATTCTCCTAACTCAACTTGGGTCCATATAACTTGACTCTCCTTGTGACACATGCACCCTACATCTTCCCTGTCACACTCTATAAATAATCACTAATATCACAATATATAACAATCTACTTTACCATGTCATTTAATCATTAATCAATTTCATCAATCAACATGTTTCATAAAAATATTTTATTCAATCATCATCATATCAAAATCATTAATCCATGCTCATAATTATAACATTCAAAATCATCTAAATAAATCTCAACTCACTCATAGGTCATAACCAATCATCACATAACATATAATCATTTTATGTCATCATAGAGTCTCATAGCATCAAACTATATAGATATACATACATTAAACAATATTGAGTTATCCATCCATTTGGCATGCCCTTACAATAGCAGTATGGTGAAATTAATTATTGTCAAAAGAAAGCAATCATACCCCTCTTTAGGGAACTTTATCCCAAAATTATTATGCAACTATAAAACTACTTTATATGATCATAAATTAGGTTTAACTATATCAAGTTCGACTTCAAGCTAATCCACTACTTCACTTTCTTCCAGAATTTGAACATATCTATGAATTCATAATCATTATCTTATATTTTCATTATACAGGTTCCTAGAAATAACAAATGGAGTTTATATCATAATCATTATCTTATATTTTCATTATAAGAGTTCCTAGAAATAACAATCAAAACATATGGAGTTTATATCTCAAATGTATATCAATATTAAACATGAGGTAAAATTACCTTGTCATAGTTGATGATTACTTTATTAGTTCATGACTTTCTTCAAATTAGTGATTAGTTTTATCCAAATCCATATTTTCTTAACTTCCCATTGTAACGGGAGACTACTCTTCTTAAGAATTGTATTTTATTTTTTAGTTTCCGTAAAGGGGATCACTATACTTATACAAATAAGAAATGAAAATTTGTTTCACAGGTTTATCATCATATTATGGACTAATTCGTCATCTTTTTTCTATGGAGTGTAATATTCTTCAAGTTTCTCATGACTTTAAAACTTTGAAAGATTAGTCATAATTTTTTTTGGTTCAAATTCATACAATCATATAGGTAATAATAATTCCAAGGACAAAACATGTGACATTCCATCACTTGAGTTAGAATAATGGTGCAGAGAGGAAGAGGTCAAAAAGACCCAAGAGACCTAAGGATGTAGAATATGTGGATTCCCTTATAGAAATAGTGAGGACAATGATGGTACAAGTGTATTCCACGAAATAAATGTGAAGGATAGGTATTTTCCAAGTGGTGTGGGATATGACCAATGATGATGAAGAAGAATATAAAATTATGAGAGAATAACTTGAAGTGCAAGTGAAAATGAAAAAGAGAAAGATTAGATAAATTAGAGGTATTAGGGTTACAACTAAACTTGATACTCATGTTCATTCTAGAAGTTTAAATCTTGAGGAGTTTGTATATTTAATATGATAAATGGAAAATTTCTTTAAGTTTGAGTAGATTAGATATTCTATGAGGGCTGTATTTTTGTGTACAAAATTGAAGATCCATGCTTCTATGTGGTGGGATAATTTGCAACTAAATAGAGAAAGTAGAGGTAAAGAGAAGATTAAAATTTAGGATAGGATGGTGTCATAGTTGAAAAGTAATTTTTTTTTTACTGTGGATTGCACTTTAAATTTGTTGAGAAGACTATAGAATATAAATAAGTTAAATATGTTAGTGAAGGAATACACACAATAATTTTATAGACTTTCTATAATGTCGGTGAAGAATGAGAAGACTATGTAATCCACCGCCAATTATTTGAATTTTCTATGTTATGCCATTAAAGATGAGCTTAAAATTTTGAATTTCCATTCAATAGAAGATATTCATCAAGAACCTTGACAATTGAGGATACATTGTAGTGAAAGTAGGAGGCCATGAGTAGAGATCCAAGATTTTGAAGAGGGGAGAACAAAGAAAAGAAAGTTGAAGAAGGTGAAAGTAGCTCCAACACTATGGAATAGCTTGTTGGAAGAATATTTGATGCTTATAGAGGAAGAGGGTGTTGATAGAGGAAGAGGGTTAGAAAAAGGTAGAGGTCGAGGACAAAAATTTGAAATAATTTGCTTCACATTTGGAGTACATGGTCATATGGAATTTCAATTCCTAGAGTTATTGAAGGGAGGAAGAAGATATGAAGCAAGAACACATATTGTTGAATCATAACCAACAACCATAGTAGACAAAGTGATTGAATTGAGGTCAGAGTAGGTGGGGAATTTGATTATGAGAAAAGTATTATTACAAGTTGAGAAAGAGTTTCACAAAGAACCAAAATCAAGGAGTACAATATTCACAATGAAATGCATGATATGGGGTAAGTATTTTAATTTTTTTTATTGATGGTCATAGTTTTAAAAAATAGTGTCTATTAGAGATTTTTAGAAATAGAATTTGAAGAGTACACCTCACCCTAAAGAATATAGAGTGTCATGGTTACAAAATGGGCATAGGGTCACTATACGAGAATAGTGTTTGATTGATTTTAATATTGGGGAATATAACAATAGTGTTTTATGTGATGTTTTTTCCATGGATGCTTGTTAGATTTTGTTGGGAAGGTCATGGTAGTTTGATAGGAGGGTTATGCAAGACGGGAGGAGAAACAACTACTAGTTGGAAAAGGTTGGGATGAAATTTAACTTACATCCATCAAATGAAGAAGTAGAGTATGCTATAAAAGTGACGTTAATTCCTGTCTTGGAATATGTGAAGGATGTGGAGCAACAAGAACCTATGAAGGAAATCATGGAAGAAAATGAAGAGTAGTGCATTAGAACTATAGTAGTAGAACTTTTGAAGGATGAGGAGATTGGATTTTGTCACTACCATGATGTTTTTTGTGTTATCATGTTTGTAAGAAATGCAACAGAGAAGGTGGAAGATGTTGACATGAGAGAGATAGCCAATGTAGAGAGTTGAAAATAAGGATAATTCCATACTTTTGTTGTCCATGTAACAAGAAATTAGAATGGTTCCTAAGAGGGAGGATGGGGAGGTGTAGGCACCACTGAGTGGTAAAGGTGTAAAATAGTAAGAACCCTTCAGTGGTGGTGGTGTAAGATGGTAAAAACCATTGGGGTAAAGAAGAAGAAGGTGGTGCAATAATGTGGGAGAACAAGGAATGGAAGAAACACTAAAGAGTGGGGTGGATCCAAAGTAGTGTTGGTTCAATATGTAGAAGGAAATGTTGTGTATGTTAGAAACAAATGTGGTCAAAGGAGGATGTTTGTTTTGAAAATTTTGTTAAGAAACCTTTTTTAGAATAATGATCAAAATTTTATAACTACGAGAGTTTGATGCATTGACATTCATACTTGAACTAACTATCCTTCATGTTTGACTAGTTTAGGATGATAGTGCATAGCAAAGAAGTTATTATCAGTGTGATCAGGTCATCTATGTCAAAACCTTAGAATACAATGGTCGATTTTTAAGTGAAGCACTAAAATACAACAAAATAGAGCATCAACATGAATATGTAGAGGAAAAAAAATATCTAGTTTCATCTGCACAATTATAACCATGTGCCCACCAACCCTCATACTAAGTAGTAATAAAATTTATTTTACTGGTTTTGTAACAACAACAACAATCTATTCCAAATTGGTTATGTAGAAACAACCATAATCTACTATATATTGATTTTGTAGTAACAACAATAATCTAATATAATCCACATATGTTATGTAGCAATAACATTATTTTAGTAAAAATTTGAAAATACTTCTTCTCATTATGCCTCCAGTGGTATGATATTCTAGTAAATAAATTCCTACTCTCAAGTATCCATCAAAGAGAAAGTTTATTTTTAGTAATAAATTAGTGGATAATGAGTCCAACAAAATATGGTTGAGACTTAACAATAAAACTATAGTGAATTTAAATAATGCAATTCAAACTATGGTGTCGATAGATGCAGTTGGATTAGTAATCAAAGAGATAATTATGGTGCATGTGCAATGACCTAACTACATCCATTTTAATCATCTTAAAGACCAAATCAACCTTCAAGACCGGTGGATGTGGGACCAAAGAAAATTTTCTAATAGTTTGAATCTCTTGATATTCTCCAATAGTGTTATAAATTAAAATCTTGGAAGGAAGAACACACTTTTCTCTCTTACAAGTTTTCCTTTGTAATGGGGAGTGATAAGATAGTTAACAAAAACTAATTCAATGGCTTTGTATTTGTAATAAAGCCCTATGATCTTGTGGCATTTTTCCATTGAATAATAGAGTATAGAATTTTGAATGTGAATTTCTACTAAGTGTTTTGTAGGGTATGTTTTTATTGTTTTTTTTTTTATGACTATGAGAAATGCGTTGTGTTATGTAACTTTGTTAGTAGACTAGGTGTTGCATCATTACATCTCTAGATTCCTCATTTATATAATTAGCATGGGAAAAAGGTTATTGTACTGCCTCATCCAATTCATGGTTACATGATGATATATTTATTTGAGGTTGACTTGATGTTCAAATTGAAATTACCCATATCGAGCACTTATGATTCTATTGTCAAGGATTCCTATGATGTGTTTTTTAATCCATTGTTGTATAAAATGAGGGCCCCTATGTTGAATGATTTCACTTTAACTATTGTGAAGTGGTAGAAAGAATCATGCAACTGGTTGTCATCAGAATTGAAATGATGTCCATTAAATGCCTTTGATTCTCCATGTCCAACATTTCCTTGCCTCTAATTTCTTAATTGTTTCAACGAGGCTTATTCTTCCTTGCGAATATTATTGATCGATTATGTAAGTTTCCCATTATCACAAGGATTGATGTTTATACCAGTAAAAATTTATTCTTGATTGTTCAATAATGCACTAAATGATATAGGATTCTTCACATAAGAAACATTCCTGAAAGTTTGATATAGAATTCTTCACAGAAGAAACTTATAAATGGAATATTTGTATTTCAAGAGAGACAATGGACTTATTCTAATGATTGGTGGACCACATATGGGTCTTACTTCTAAACTTATGGTTTGGTAGTGAAAAATTGGGCACTTAGGCCCAAGTAATTTCTTATAGAGTGCACAACATGCATAGGTTCAAGAACTAGTATAAATTCCCTACAAATGGAATTGTTGGCCTACAAGTTCAAGTTGAGAATAATTTTGATGTTTGGCATAATATTGACGGGTCACATAGGTTAGTTAATTCTTTAAGTATGAACATTTGGGACTTAGATCATAATTGGTAATAGGTCTTATGTCCTAGGAAACCATTTATATACATAAATTAGGGACATATGCCCTAATATTTTCTTCTATGATTCATAGGCTATACACAAGGCCTTCAACCTTCATATAATTCATGTGAAGATGTAACCTTTCACTTGCAATTATCATATGGCTATGAATTTGAGATTTTGTGTAGAATGACATGTCTTGTGCTCTAGGCTATGGTTTAGATCCAAAACCTAGAGAAATAATCCCTAAGAGTTTCCTTTAGGGATCATGGCTCATGCACAAAACCCTAGACTATCCTAAATTAATTGTAAAGGGAATTGTTTCCCTATAAGTGATATACATCCATAATTTTTACATTTAACATAGAATGGATGGGTCTCATGGCCTCATGGGATTTCTTAGTGCCCAAAACCAAGGATTTATTCAGGATAACATATTGATTTGTATCTCATGGGTCATGCACGAGACCCTAAACCACCATAAAGGATCGATAGAGGGATATGTATACATATGAGTGGTATACAAGAATAAATTTGGTGATTAGTGTACCTTGGGTGAGTTTTATTAGGAGTGGGATATAAGGGCTTAGGTCCTAACAATTCTTACTATGGATCATGTACCATGCAAGGGACTTGAGAGCATTATTACTAGTCCCAGGTGACTAGAAAACTATTAAGGGGTCATGTGTGGTGGTTTGAGGTATTTTTATTGTTATTGGATGCCAATAAGACTTGTTTAGGGCCTATGCCCAAATTTCCTCCCACGGCCATGTCTAGGGCCTTAAGAACCATACTTAGTGTTCAAAACATAAAAATGGTGACAAGATCACTACTCGAATGGGAAGGATATCCTCAAGAGTTCCTATGTGTTGGTAATGTGTCTCTATATTGATATGTAAGTAAAGTTGGTACCTCAAAACTTTGCAAGATCAATTATTTCCTACTGTGTATATATATAATTAATTAACTAGATACCCTTAAACCTATATGTGTACCTTATTTCATTCTAAAAAACATGCATATATAGTTAAATATTTTTCTCTCCTATGCTATATTAACATGTTGGTGTTGTGATGGCCCCCTCTAGCTATTGACTGAATGCCCCAAACACAAAGAAATTTAAATTTTGAATTTCTAGGAAACATCTTTGGAGATCCCTATATTATATTGAGTAATGTCCTCACTCAAGGAATTAACAATTCTGAGCCATAATTCTACCTATGGATTGACCCAATCCTGAATTTCCACACGTATTATGTTCATTGGGTGCAAGACCAATATTAATAATTTTTTATTGTGCATTGGATGTTAACTATCAAGCAAGGTGACTCCAACATATGGTTTATGAAGACATCATTGGTTTCTCAACATGGATGGAATTATTTGTGGTAAATATTATTTTTGTGTCACTCTCATTTATCTCTACTGCATCCTTAAATTTTTAGTTGGTGAATATAGAGGTTGTTTTGGAACTTGACTAGTATTTCCATTCTTTGAATTGATTATTAAGGTATTGTTTCCATTGTTAAGGAGTAGGTACCTCATCTAGTCCCTAGTGTTTCTCAACTCTAGTAGCCTAATGACATGTCCTCCCTAATAGGCACTTAGGTTTTGGTTTCATGTGGAACATTTGAGACTATGAAATTCACAAACTAAATTATATGATACATTTTGGTGCAACTATGGCTATTCCAATCAATTATATCCTTCTTTGGTCCACCACCGAAATCATAAATAATAATTTCCTCAAGTTTTTTTTATTTCCCACTTCTTCAGAGTCTAGGTCAATGTTATGTTAACTCTCAAACCTCCATTCACAATGGCCTTTTACTTGATCCTCCCTAATAGGCACTTAGGTTTTGGTTTCATGTGGAGCATTTGAGACTATGAAATTCACAATCTAAATTATATGATAAAGTTTGGTGCAACTATGGATATTACCATCAATTATATCCTTCTTTGGTCCACCACCTCAATCATAAATAAGAATTTCCTCAATTTGTATGTTTCCCCCTTCGTTAGAGTCTAGGTCAATGTTATGTTAACTCTGAAACCTCCATCCACAATGGAATTTTACTTGATCCTAACCAATTTGTAAGTGATTAGTATGTAGGTATTCCTTTCATTACTACCCAAAATAAAGGGTTAGAATGTGCCCCCAACATAAGGAGTAGAATTTTCCATCTTATGTGCATAGGTCTCCAATTTGAGGCCGATTTTTTAGTTTTAAGATGGAATCCAATTTTTTCTATTACCTAAGATAGGAAAATGATCTTATATTATAATTAAATTCTTCCTCTTCCATTGAAGTATACTATTTTTCTTTTTGTGCTCAACCTCACTTTCTCTCGTTCTAGGTTTACCGCTTTTAAAATGGGCATTTTAAAAATATGGTCTTTAGACTTTCAAAGTCATCTTCATCTTTGAGTATTCCCTCTTATTGCATTAAATATGAGGATCTAACATTTATTAGTCTTCTCTTCAAATATGTTCTCCATAAAAACTACTTTTCCTTTATGGACTTCAATGTGTTTAATAATCAATGGGGGAGTCATATAATTTGGGGCCTTAGGAACAATGCCATTGACGTTGATAACATTGCATTGCTTGTCCCTTACTAATGGAGAGACAATCTCAATTGTACTAATGTTGCGTATTTAAGAGTTTCCTTGTCCTTGGTCTCCTCATTTATGAGTGAGAAATCAAGAGTAACATTTCCATTGCATCTTGCACATTATAATAAGAAAATTATTGGTTTCTTTAGGTCTGTGTAGTTGGCCTAATGTGTACCATATAAAGAGATTCAACAGTAGGGAGGGATATTTATTTTGGACCCCAAACTATTTGTGGGATTTGATGTGAACAATAATGCACACACTTTATGTATCGCTAGAGAACACACAAATTATTTATCACTAGAACATGCATATGTTACTAGAACATGTGTTTTTTTGATGTTAACTACAATATCTAGGTGGGAACTTAGCACATGTGGAAACTTTGAATTTCAAAGGAATGCACTCTCATTTAATAACAGTTGGTATTCCCACCTTTAATGTGTTTTGTGTCATATCTCATCCTATGTGTCTTCTTTGGCCCTAGGTTTTGAGCAACCAAGTTAGTGGTACAGAATGCATAAACCATAATAAATTCAATGTTTTTTTTTTCCTTCTTCAATAAGTGTTTGTTTTATGAATTGTTGCAATATATTACATGTCATACTCATTTATGATGAAATTTTAGACATATAAGACTTCTTTCTACACACACACACAAATAAATAATTTTGTTTTCTATTTTTCTTATGACATAAGTTAATAATACAAAAAATGGATTGTTAATGTTTCTCTTGTATCTTTTTCATTCCTCCAAAATGTATGTTGCACTATTAGAGATTGACCTCTACATGATTAAAAAAAAAAGAAAACCCATTTTCATTATGTTAAGACCTTCAAACATTGCTCCAACACTTGATATACTAATTTTATGGTTCGTCATTGACTCTCT
>SNQJ01S0048350.1:1121-13407 GCA_010110895.2 Picea sitchensis | reverse complement strand
ATACCCTTAAGCCTATATCTGTACCTTGTTTCATTCTAAGAAACATACATATATAGTTAAATATTTTTCTCTCCTATGCTATATTAACATGTTGGTGTTGTGATGGCCCCCTCTAGCTATTGACTGAATGCCCCAAACAAAAAGAAATTTAAATTTTGAATTTCTAGGAAACATCTTTGGAGATCTCTATATTATACTGAGTAATGTCCTCACTCAAGGAATTAACAATTATGAGCCATAATTCTACCTATGGATTGACCCAATCCTGAATTTCCACACGTATTATGTTCATTGGGTGCTAGACCAATATTAATCATTTTTTATTGTGCATTAGATGTTAACTATCAAGCAAGGTGACTCCAACATATGGTTTATGAAGACATCATTGGTTTCTCAACATGGATGGAATTATTTGTGGTAAATATTATTTTTGTGTCACTCTCATTTATCTCTACCGCATCCTTAAATTTTTAGTTGGTGAATATAGAGGTTGTTTTGGAACTTGACTAGTATTGTAATTCTTTGAATTGATTATTAAGGTATTGTTTCCATTGTTAAGGAGTAGGTACCTCATCTAGTTCCTAGTATTTCTCAACTCTAGTAGCCTAATGACATGTCCTCCCTAATAGGCACTTAGGTTTTGGTTTCATGTGGAACATTTGAGACTATGAAATTCACAAACTAAATTATATGATAAATTTTGGTGCAACTATGGTTATTCCAATCAATTATATCCTTCTTTGGTCCACTACTGAAATCATAAATAATAATTTCCTCAAGTTTTTTATTTCCCACTTCTTCAGAGTCTAGGTCAATGTTATGTTAACTCTCAAACCTCCATTCACAACGGCCTTTTACTTGATCCTCCCTAATAGGCACTTAGGTTTTGGTTTCATGTGGAACATTTGAGACTATGAAATTCACAATCTAAATTAGATGATAACGTTTGGTGAAACTATGGATATTACCATCAATTATATCCTTCTTTGGTCCACCACCTCAATCATAAATAAGAATTTCCTCAATTTGTATGTTTCCCCCTTCTTTAGAGTCTAGGTCAATGTTATGTTAACTCTCAAACCTCCATCCACAATGGACTTTTACTTGATCCTAACCAATTTGTAAGTGATTAGTATGTAGGTATTCCTTTCATTACTACCCAAAATAAAGGGTTAGAATGTGTCCCCAACACAAGGAGTAGAATTTTCCATCTTATGTGCATAGGTCTCCAATTTGAGGCCGATTTATTAGTTTTAAGATGGAATCCATTTTTTTCTATTACATAGGATGGGAACATGATCTTACATTATAATTTAATTCTTCCTCTTCCATTGAAGTATACCATTTTTCTTTTTGTGCTCAACCTTACTTTCTCTCGTTCTAGGTTTACCACTTTTAAAATGGGCATTTTAAAAATATGGTCTTTAGACTTTCAAAGTCATCTTCATCTTTGAGTATTCCCTCTTATTGCATTAAATATGAGCATCTAACATTTATTAGTCTTCTCTTCAAATATGTTCTCCATAATGACTACTTTTCCTTTATGGACTTCAATGTGTTTAACAATCAATGGGGGAGTCATATAATTTGGGGCCTTACAAACAATGCCATTGACGTTGATAACATTGCATTGCTTGTCCCTTACTAATGGAGAGACAATCTCAATTGTACTAATGTCGAGTATTTAAGAGTTTCCTTGTCCTTGGTCTCCTCATTTATGAGTGGGAAATCAAGAGTAACATTTCCATTGCATCTTGCACATTATAATAAAGAAAATTATTGGTTTCTTTAGGTTTGTGTAGTTGGCCTAATGTGTACCATATAAAGAGATTCAACACAAAGAGATTCAACACTAGGGTGGGATATTTATTTTGGACCTTAAACTATTTGTGGGATTTGATGTGAACAATAATGCACACACTTTATGTATCACTAGAGAACACACGTTATTTATCACTAGAACATGCATATGTTACTAGAACATGTGTTTTTGTGATGTTAACTACAATATCTATTTGAGAACTTAGCACATGTGGAAACTTTGAATTTCAAAGGAATGAACTCTCATTTAATATCACTTGGTATTCCCACCTTTAATGTGTTTTGTGTCATATCTCATCCTATGTGTCTTCTTTGGCCCTAGGTTTTGAGCAACCAAGTTGGTGGTACAAAATGCATAAACCATAATAAATTCAATGCTTTTTTTTTCCTTCTTCAATATGCGGTTGTTTTATGAATTGTTGCAATATATTACATGTCATACTCATTTATGATGAAATTTTAGACATATAAGACTTCTTTCTACACACACACACAAATAAATAATTTTGTTTTCTATTTTTCTTATGACATAAGTTATTAATACAAAAAATGGATTGTTAATGTTTCTCTTGTATCTTTTTCATTTCTCCAAAATGTATGTTGCACTATTAGAGATTGACCTCTACATGATAAAAAAAATAAAATCCATTTTCATTATGTTAAGACCTTCAAACATTGCTCCAACACTTGATATACTAATTTTATGGTTCATCATTGAGTCTCTCTCTCTCTCTCTCTCTCTCTCTCTCTCTCTCTCTATATATATATATATATATATATAAGGTACTCAAACACTACACCAACGTAGGAATATACCATATACTCTCAAAACAATAATGTCAATGTTAGAAAAATCAAAATTGATATAGTAAGGAAAAATATCAATAAATAAAAATTATATATTTGAAAGGTTATTCGATTTTCTACATTTTGTTTGAATTTTGTTTTAAACATATGCAAAACATACACTTTTATTTTTAATGAGTTATGATTTTTTTTTTTGAGGAAAAACATATGGTTAATACTAGTTATATCTTGGACATAAGGTGATGGAAATTTGATATATGTGATGTTTTGAAGACTTGTTGGTTGATGTGAGGGAGAGCTTGATAGGACAATTTATTTATGGATCAGAGGGTCAATTGATATATAGACCATTTCTATATCACATAGGCTAGGGACATGATATGACATAGTGCCAGACTTGATACTAGCTACACTATATCATGCACACTCCTTGGGTTGGGGAGATAACTAATGGACTAGAATGATCATCCATCACCTGGTAGATCAACTTCAATGAGTAGGGGAAAACATACCTACCCATGTTGAGTGAGTGAAGTTGTATATAGCTACATTACTAACAGTCTAGGAAGAGGCATACTTTGCATAGTATCAACAACTATGACTGTAGCATCACTTGTGAGGACAAGTAGACCTACTCATGAAAAGTGAATTTGGTTTGACATGCTATTGATCAAGTGGGAGGATGAATTAATCCTTCCTACATCAATACAAACTACTATTGTTAGTAGAGGGACTTGTGTCATGGGGAGTGACACCATTTGAGCACCAAGTGGGGATAATTGGTTGGTTGTAGATGGTATAAGTACCTCCCAACACCTAGAGAATATTACTGGATGTGGATGAGGTCATGGTGTTGGATTGTGCATAAAGTTACATATCTTATTGATTAGATGCACCTTGTATACATTTGTGTATATGAAACGAAACAACCTATAGAATCATAGGTGATTGTTGATGACTTCTTATTATTTCATGAATGGGACTTCTGTGTGATAGCTACATATGTATTCCCTGTGATGATGTACAAGTATTAGGCCTATTAGTAGGTACATGCGAGATATTGTTTAGTGAATTAAGTAATATTGTGCGCATGGAAAATAAATAAATAAATAATACTAGGAGTATTATTTATGGCATGGTTAAGAACACATAATTAAGTTTAAATACAAAAATTAATTGCATGTGCATGAGGAACCACTTGGCACACAACACTTGCATGCAATTAGAATCATAATTTTTCATTCTTTGAGCATGGGGGTACTTTTATGAGGAGGAAAGGGGAATGGAGGTTTACTTTTACCTTGATTATTTTGGTTTACAATCCTAATAGACAAGATGAGATATACTAGAGGGGGAGATTGTACAATGGTGGTTCGAGTGTCTAGCCATGATGATTAAGATATTTGGTATGTGGTTGTGAGGAGGGGCATTGAGGAGAGAATTGGTATGATTTTTTGGGATTGTTGTCTCTTGGAGAATTAATTAGTAGCATGAGGGGTTAAGGTTGGGTGGAGAGTGCTCCTACCCCCCATAGTTACCTAGACTGTGGTTTGGATTTGCTACTAATTCTGGAGATGGTAGGGGTTGTTTCTAGTTTCTAGTCATTTGGCTTCATTTTGCAAGGTCTCTTCCATTCCCTATCTCAATCATGTAATTGTTTAGAGGTAAGGCTTCCCCATTAAATGTTGTTCCCACCCATATGAATTTCCTCTCTTTGGATTAATTTTCTTGACTCATACACTTCCCCAAGTTGATTGTACTCAACCCCCACGTGCCTAATAACTATGGGATGAGACTACTCACACCCACCTCTTACATGTATTCAATGATTGCCTTTAATAACACTCAATTAAAAATTGGAAGGTTCATATACCAATAGAAATTTTTGGAAAATGGGTTGAATTAATATACATGGATAATTCCCCCTTGGACCCCTCTATTAAGCATTCTCCTAAACCATCCCCTCTCTTGTGGATTAATTCATCCCCCATCTTTGTCCATGTCCCCTTAGCATATATCATACAATTTTATTATTAACATTTAGAAATACAATTTGCATATTACATCGCTTGGTCATAGCCACATATTATATCTAAATTAAACATTATTTAAATTGAGAATTATAGTGGGGATGTTACATTCCCCCTCCCGTACAATTTTGCACCGTCCTCGGTGAACACTATTATGATATACATATATGAAAATTTACATCAAAATACTTAGAAATAAAATTATGCAATTTTACAACTCCAACAACAGTTCCAACCATAATCTCATGTTCCTCTCAGTTCACTGACCCAAGGAATGCACCATTCATTTAGAAGGTCTAACCTAAGGGATGTACCACTTGTTTATTAGGATTAACCAAAGGAATGATTCATTCTTTTATTAGGGTCCCCAAGGTAGTTGGATAAGACTCTAAGATGTGGTTCCATAACTCTAATTGTTCAAAATGGAGTTTTGCATTCTATTATCTTCAAAATTGTAAAACATTTGTGATTATTTTCCCGCATCTTTTCTTCATGCTCCCATGTAGCATCTTCTGGACTGTAGAGGGTCCATTGAAACTTTACCAACCCTATGGAATTGTTCCTAAGAACTTTGACTTTATGGTCCAAGATGCGTACTGGTTCTGAACGAAAATCCCCTTCATGCACCACCTAGATCACATTCCAATTAATTATGTGGTTAGGATCATGAACATATTTCTTTAATAATGATACATGAAATACATTATGCACTTTCATGAATGCAAGTAATTCTAGAATGTATGCAACTGGCCCTATATTTTTTAATATTTTAAAATGACCATAATATCTCACTACCAACTTTAGACAACTACCTAATCTTAGTGAAATTCTCTTCGCTTTCACTTTGAAGAACAAATGTTCTCCCACTTTTAAATATATAAACACTCTATTCTTGTCTGCATAGATTTTCTTCCTATACTAGGAAACCTTTAAAATATGATTAATATTTTCCATCTTCTTTTCCATTTCCTTTAACAAATCTGACCCAACAACTGCTCTGTCTACTGTATTATCCCAACTCACTTTTGTGTTACATTTTCTTCCATACAATGCTTCAAATGGACTCATTTTCAATGAGGCCTGATACCAATTATTGTAGGAAAATTCAACAAAATGAATATAATATTCCCACTTTGATGGTTGGTCCATCATATACATCCTAAGCATGTCTTGAATTATCATGTTAGTCCTCTCTATTTTCCCATATGAATCTAGATGATACGTTGTACTAAGATTTAGATTTGTCCCAAAGCCTTTGAACAAACCCTTCCAAAATTGGAAATAACTTTGGATATCTATCTGAAACAATTGCCTTAGGAACCCCCTGTAGCCTAGAAACTTCCCTCATATATATCTTTGCAATATTTTTTTCCTTGTGTGTAGTCTTCACTTGAATAAAATATGTTTCCTTAGTTTATTTATCCACCATCACCATGATAAAATCTTGTTGCTTCATTGTTCTGGGAAGCTTTGTAATAAAATACACTGTGAGAGCTTCCCACTTCCATTCCGGAATGGGAAATGGTTGTAGCAAACCCGTTGTATGTCTATGCTTTGTCTTCACTTTTTGGAATTCTAGACATCTAGCAATGTAATTATCTACTTCCTTCTTCAATACCGACCAAAAGTATTGGCTTCTCACAACCACAATTTTCTTCTAATATCGTGGGTGTCCGACATATGGCACATTATAAATTTCCTTCAACACTTCATTTTTCATCTCATTGGAATATGACACATATACTTTTCCTTTGTACATGAGAATCCCCTCTTCTTTCAACTCATAAAAATTAAATTTCTACTGGAAATTTTCTTGTTGCAATGTCTCTTTTAGTTTTCGATATTACTGATATGAATTTGGTGCTGCAATAATTTTATCTTTCAGATCATTCCTATACATGCTAATGGCTGCAACAAGCACTTCATGAACTCTCCTACTAAGTCAATGAGCCACTTGATTTTCATTGTCTTTTATATGCTTAATTTCAAATTCATATTCGCTAAGAAATTAAAGCCATCTAGTTTGTGTAGCATTTAATGTTGGTTGTCCAAACAAATGTTTCAGATCACAATGGTACGTTCTTATCTCAAAATTCTTACCCATGAGGTAATGCCTCCACATTTTCAATGCATGTACAATTGCTGCTAACTCCAAGTCATGTGTAACATAATTCCTCTGAAGCTCTTATAATTTTCTGGACTCATAGAATACCACATGATCTTTTTCACTGAGGACTCCACCGAGATCTTCTTTGCATGCATCAATGCACACAACAAAATATTCATCTGGATTTTTAATCTTCAATATTGGTGCACTTGTCAATATTTCCTTTAAATGTTGAAAACTCTCTTCACACTTGGAAGTCCATTCGAACTTCACTCCCTTCTTTTGCAAAGAAGTGATTGAACTTGCAATCTTTGAGAATCCTTTTATGAATATTTGGTAATAAATAGAAAGAACCATGAATTATTTAACCTTTGTGACATTTCTTAGCATTGACTATCCTCTAATGGCCTCTACCTTCTTAGGATCCATTGGTATCCCTCCTGCTGAAATTATAGGCCCCAAATAGTGAATCTTATTTTGATAAACGATGCACTTACTTAGTTTAGCATACATTTTATGGTCTCTTACGACTTGCAACACCATTCTTAAATTTTTCTCATGTTCCTCTTTTGACTTAGAGTAGATGAGTATATAATATAGGAACACAATTACAAACTTGTCCAGGTACTCCTTGAGCACTCCATTCATCAGACACATAAAAACAACTCCGTAGAATTTGATAGTCCAAATGGTACTACCATGAATTCATAATGCCCATATCTTGTCCTTAATGTGGTCATGTTTATGTATTATTCCTTAATCCTCACTTGATGATATCCTGATCTCAATTTAATATTCGAAAATATTATTGCACCTTTCAGCTGATTAAACAAATAATAAATTATTGGAAAATGATATTTGTTCTTTATGGTGAACTTATTCAACTATCTAAAATCAATACACATCCTTAAGGTTCCATCTTTCTTCTTCACAAAAATAAATAGGGCTCCCAAGGTGACACACTTGGGCGTTTATACACCTTCTTTAAAATCTCTTCAAGTTGCATCTGTAAGTCTTTCAATTCCAGTGTGCCCATTCTATAAGGTGTCTTGGACACTAGGGAAACTCATGGCACCAAATCAATAGAGAAATCAATGTCTCTCTTTGTTGGATATCCCAGGGTTTCTCTAAAAACATCCTCAAAATACTTTAAGACCAGATGGTCTTCAATGTTTTCCACTTTATCTTTGGTTGCCTCTTCCATATGGGCTACAAAAATGTGATATCCCTTCTTGAAACTCTCCTTCAATTACATAGTTTAAATCTCTCTAAAAACTACAACTCTTGGAATTCTTTGAGTCTTTCCTTGCTTCCCTTCTTCATCAAGACATGTGATTGTCTTGTTGTAACAATCTAGGAAAACATGGTGTTTTTCCAACCAATTCATATCAATTAGACAATCATATGAACCCAATAGTATGATGTTTGCATCTACCTTTGTGCCAAGTACATTCATGTCTAATACCTTTGTGATGAGTACATAAAATCTCATTTTTTTAACATGAAGCTATGATACCATAATGTAACGTCCGCCAACCCAACCTAGGGACATTACTCATAAAAATGAAATTTCTTCTAACTAATTAATTTTCATGTAGCTTTCAACTATGGATTAAAACCAAATTTAGCTATTGTTCACTACCATTTAATTGATGCATCTACAACATGTACCAAAATAGACATCAATACAACTTAATAATTCAACACAACAACATATAAATCATTCTTAAATACACATAGTTAATGTACAACAATTAAACTCATGAAATAACACAACAATAAGATAAAACACTTATCTTTTAATTATGTTTTGCAACCAGTTGCTTGGGAAAATAGTTCCATCCAAACATAGAATGAATTTTCTAAATATCAACAACCATTCACCCATGAGTTGAGGCTATTAATCCACAAAAGAGGCCGGTCTCTCACTTTCCACTCACAACTCATATTTCTCACAGCCCACTTGTTTTATCCTACAACTATCCCAATTTTCCACCATCTCTCTTCCTCTCGACCTTTCCAACCCAAGGAATGTACCCCTTCATTGATATCATCCCCTTGGGCATCCCATTCATTTATCAGGGTCTGTCTGGCACAAGTAGCTAGGAATCTCTTAGCTGGCTAGTGGGAAGTCAAGGGAACTTGCTGCTAGGAAAACTATTAGCAAACAACAACCAAAATTTGTCGTTTTAGTGAAAATCATTCATGAGTTCACTCTTCAAGCCTCAAAACCTATCTATTTGGTATCCAAATCCAATACGCTAAAAACAAACTCCAGCATGCTCTAGAATTTTCCCTCCATGAATGCATCAATTCCAAGCTCTCTTTCCTACTCATGCACAAAACTTGATTTACTAAAATTGTTGTTCGCACCCATACAATTTCCTCCCTTTGTCTTTCCTTTCTTGAATCAAACACTTACTCAAGATAATTGTACTTAGCCCCCATGTGCCCAATAAATATGGGATGTGACTACTCACACTCACCTTATGGCATGTATTCAATGATTGTCTTTGGAAATACTCAATCATAAATTAGAAGATTGATATATCAATAGCAATTTTAAGAAAATGGGTTGAATTAATCTACATCGGTAATCCCCCGTTGGACCCCTCTATTAAGAATTCTCATAGACCATCCCCTCTCTTGTGGATTAATTCAGCCCCCATCTATGTCCATGTCCGCTTAGTAGCTGACATTACATTTTATTATTAATATTCATAAATACAATTTGCATATTACATTGCTTGAACAACCACATATTATGTATACAGTAAGAATTAATTAAACTAGGGATAATAGTGGATATGTTACACATGAAGTGCATATTTCAATGATCAACATGTACATGGTAGATCTAAAAGATAAAAATTTTGAAGAAACAAATTCAGATCAACATTATTTGCAAATAAAAGAAAATTTACAGCAAGACAATTTGCAACAAAAATTCAAAAATTATGAATTAAAAGAGGATGGAATCCTCTTGTACAAAGACAATGATCCAGGTGGTTATTGGTGGCCACCCACCTATTCCAACTGGCTCCTCTTGTCCTTTTTTAGTTCAACATGTTCTTTTGTACTTATTTGTAATTGTGGGTTCTACACATCTTCTAGGTGGATACTGCTGGCCTCTCACCTAATCCAACTGGCTTATTTTGTATGTTTTCATGTCAGCACATCTTGTTGTATTTCTAGGCTCATTTTGGATCCCTAAACAATTTTTTTTCGCTCTCCACAGTCCAACTGTAGAAAAATTCAAAGTTTGATGGCGTAATGTGTAGTTCTCTGAAAAGACCTTTTCAACGGGCTATCACGCGCCTAAAACGGAAGTCGTATGCAAAAATTACGACCCCAGGAAGTTGAGGTACAAACTTACCCATAGGGGCCCACATCACTTTTGGAGTTTCACCTCCTACGGTTAGGTTTTTGGATCTCTAGGGTTTTGAAATTCATGAGTAATATCAAAAATTCCTCTGGAGCCTCATTGTAATCATTCTACTCAGACAAATGCGTGCAATAGCCGCATCTCTTCTTAGAGATAGGTACCACCATTTGAGCAAGTGTTTCAATTATGTTGTTTTACAGTTTCATCCTATTTCATTTATTCAATAGAAGATATTATTCATTGGATATCTGTGTTATTCTTCATATCTTTGTGTTTCTTTTATTCAGTCTGTTAATTAGTTCGTTCCGCTCCTAAATCCTGATCAGGCAAGGTGTATGTGCCAAATTCCATGGAGATGAAAAATATAGTGTTGAGATAATTGCACAATGCGCCATATGTTGGGCACCCAGGATATAAAAAATCCATTACAGCTGTAAGGAGCCAATATTTAGGTTGGAATGAAGAAATAAGTGGCTAACAACATAAACCAATGTCTAGAGTGCCAAAAGATGAAAAAAGAGCACATACATCAAGTGAGATTGCTACAGCCATTGTCCATTCCAAAATGGAATTAGGAGGTGGTTACAATATATTTTATTACGAAGCTACCCATAACAATGAAGAAAAATGATTCCATCATGGTGGTGGTGGAAAAATTGACTAAGGTAGCACATTTTATTCTTGTGAATACAACACAAAAGGAAACAAATATTGCAGAGATTTACATGAAGGAAGTTGTCAGGCTACATGGAGTGCCTAAGGAAATATTTTCAGAGAGAGATTCCAAGTTTACATCCAAATTTTGGAAAGTTTTGTTCAAATGATTTGGGAAAAATATGAGTCTAAGTACCACATATCACCATAGGAAAACAAAGAGGACCAATAGGATAATTGCGGACATGCTCAGAATGTATGTAATGGATCAAGGATAAAAATGGGAAGACTATATCCAGTTATTGGAGTTTGCTTATAATAATGGGTTTCAAGCCTCATTAAACATGAGTCCATTTGAAACTTTAATGGTAGTAAGCGTAACACACTAGTGAGTTGGGATAACCCAATAGACAGAGCCATCATTGTGTCAGATTTGCTAAAGGAAATGGAAGAACATGTGACAAGGATCAGATAGAATTTAAAGGCTGCTCAATACATGATCCGGATTATTTTCGGCACGAAATGAGAGTGGAGATATAACACATAAATATTTAGAGATATTGAAAGAGAGACAACAATATAACATAGATATAGTAGAAATAAAACAAGAGTCACAGATATATAGTAATACACGATTTCTATTAACAAAATAAATGTACAGAGACTGTAAAATATAGAGTGAAAGACTCGCTAGAATGGTGGTAGCTTATCTCTGAGAAGAGATGTGATGACTACTCACATCTGTTAGACGATGATCATTACAATGAGGCTCTAAGGGCCTTTTTAACAAAAGTAAAATCCAAAACCCTGACCCCAGAAGATGAAAAGCCAAAAGGTTTGTGGGCCCCGATGGGGGTAGTTGATATGACAACTTCCTAGGGGCGTAATTTTTGCATACGATCTTCATTTGGGGCGCTCAATAGCTCGTTGGAAAGATCTATCCAAGAAATACAACTTTTGGGTGAACACCATTGATCCATGTTGCTCCCTGTTTTCTTAAAAAACATCGTTTAGGGCCTCAAAATGGCCCCAGAAGTTAAAAACTGCAAAAAATAGTAAATTACCAAAATTGCCAGAAACATGTTTTGGGCCAGTTGGAGAAGGTGGGTGACCAGCGATATCCACCTGGATCAATCGTCCCTCCTTAGGAAGCAATGGTCTCCATTGCGTTGAGTTCCCGGGGGAGAGGGGAAAGCGATTGTTGAATCTGAATCTTGGTGAGCTGCTTGCCTTGTTGGAACCGTCGCTTTGTTTGGTTTGTTGAAGGTCGTCACGAACTTGTGGCTGGAAGGGTTGGACCTTTTTAACCAGTCTGGCTACATGAGATGACTTTGTGCAGAAGGAATCTTTGTGCTTTGCTGCAACCTTGTCGACCTGCTTCTATTGGATAGAAGGTGCTTGGGCCGAGGCTGTAGTGGTTGTAGTATCCTTTTGTTCCCCTTTTGAACAGATTGTGGAGAAGATGAATTTTGTAGTATGAGA
>SNQJ01S0048348.1:30997-47947 GCA_010110895.2 Picea sitchensis | reverse complement strand
ATATTCTTTAAACAATTTAAAATAGGCTCTTGTTTCCTGTTCATAGTAACCTCTCCCCAAATTAACATTCTTTAGGTTTTCTGTAGTTCCTAGATTAATGGCTTTTTAACATTTGGTAATCCTTTAAATTTTTTCTATACATCAAATAGTTTTTCTATATTAATAATACATTTAGGCATGGTATGTGGTTTTGTTTCAGTTGATTTCTCTTTGTCCTCTTGCAGAGTTGCTTGAAATTGTTCATCATTAATAGCAAGATATTTAAAATTATCTCCACTGGTAAGGAATTCTAAGATCCGTTCATCAACCTCAAATACTTTCCAACTAGTAATGTTATCTAAAACAAAGGATATACAAAGAATCTCAATCTCAAACCTACTTTCCTCACAATATTCTAATGGAGCGAGTCTAGAAGCAACAATAGCTAATGAATCAACAATCGTATTTTTGGAATGCGCGACAACAAAAATATTGAAAGCTTCCAAATTATCTATTAGTCTATGAACTTCCTTCTGGTAATTCTTAAGATGTGGTGAATTGTAGTTTATTGTATTTTTAATCTATTTGACTATAATTTCATAATCTCCAAACACCTTAATTTTCTCAATTTTTCTGATCAATGGTTTTCTTGAGACCTTGTATTAGAGATTCATATTATGCAATGTTATTAGTACAATCAAAATAAAGTTTGAAAGAAAGGAAACTATGTTTACTCCTTGGATCAATCAAAAAACAATCAGCTCCATATCCCTTTTGGAATTTGGAGCCGTCAAAAAATAGAGTGCATACATCAAGGGTATACTCAAAATTTGTTTTATTTTTATTTAATTTTTAAAAATTACTGGAAGGACTAGATTTTACATATTTTACAAAATTGGCGTTACTTCCTATATCATTAAAATTATATTCTTGTAAAGTCAATTTAGATCACTGTTTTTAGGTACATCAGAAGTTTTGACAATTAAATTACCAAATTCTAAGTCTAAAGAATAATTTCCAAGAATTGGAAATTTGAAGATGAAAGTTCATTAGTTGCCTCAAGATTAGTAATAATATGCTTCATATATATTTCCCTATTGATTTTTATCTTGTTTGGTTGTCCATTCCATGGAAGTCATAGGTGTGACCAATCTAATGCAAAGTAACCTTGTAATTTGTATGACCAATCTCTATTGAGCAAGAGACCATATGATTCAGGAATATCAACCAAAACAATGTTTATGACCTGGTGAACCTTGGGATTAGAGGTTGCTCCAATCAAAACATCCTTCAATACATTGATTACCTTAACCTCCAATCTATTAATATGAATGATGTGTGTTGAAAATTTGGTTGGCGTAGCATTCAATTTTTTACTCATAAAGTATGGAATGACATTAGAAGAAGCACCTAAATCTATTAGACAGTTATGAATTTTTTGATTGAATACCTCAAAAGTCAGTAAGAAAGGAGGAGTCAAAGACTTATACCTTTTTCCTGTAAGTGCAACATCGACTATTTCTTTCTGCATATTTTTTCTAGTTGTCTTATTACCATATTTAGTAGAAGCTAAAGATTGCATCTCTTCATATTACAAGGAATTCAACAATAGCTTGTGTTACTATGAAATCTTACATATGTCGAGTATTGAAATGTTTTCTTTAATTTTATTTATATATTTGAAAACATTATATTCCATAGACTTTGAATACATGGTTGAAGGCTTATGCATATCAGAAAACGTATGAGGTCTTATAATGGGATCCACAGTCCATTTTTTCCTTATATTTTGAGCTTGGGACACATTTATTGTTGTTGAAGTATGGGTTCCTTACTCCTAGTTTGAACTGATAACCCTTCTTCCAACACCTTGTCATATTTAATTAAATTCACACCAAGAAACATATCCCATAGGACCATGGTTGTCTCGTTGGAACATTCCAAAGATTCTTCTTCCAAAACTCCCTCCAATTGCTCATCAGATTCACTTGCTTGTGCACATCCATCTAAAAATATATTCACCACCAAATTCATTGTGTTTATCTAGTGTGGACTCATCCCCTCATTTTGAGTAGCCTGATGATAGTTGTAGTAATTATCCGTAGCCACTCCTTATAAATCAATATTTATATTTACAGGTGGTGGCTCAATAGCTCTAGGAGGAAAAGTCCTTCTAAAGAATGATTTGTATGGTTTTTGATTGGAAGTTCCTTCTCCAAAAAAATTCTTCAAGCCTATTGTTTCATTGGATAATCATTTAATCATTATTTGCATGCTTTCCATATTCATGGAATCCTTTTCTTTCCCTTTTGTAGATTGTGTTGGTTGAGGATTAGGTCGGATAAGACCCTTTTTAGGTAGTATGACTTCATTCTTTCCAATGGTTTCCTAGTTCTCTTTACACCTTTTTTTATTTCAAATTCTACTTTCTTAGCTTCCTCAAAATTTAAAGCTAGAGTATTCCTTCTTGATCTCTTGACGAACATGAAAATAGGTGCAAGTAAAGAATTATTGTAGACTTCTATTTGTAATTGTTGAGCAGGGAATATTTTCCTTGAACATGTTTAGGACTGCAATAAACCTCTAATTGAAGTATTTAACTTTTTCATTAGGACCCATAACTAGAGAGAATAATTCAACCATCAATGCACCAATGATGGTTTCTTATTTTAATTTATCTATGAAGGCCTTTTGAAAATCGCTCCAATTAGTGATTGATTCTATTGTCAGATTGAAATACCAGGTAGATGTTGTGTTTTCAAAAGTATAAGAGAAAATCCTCCACACAACATATTCATGTTGTACATTAATCAATCTAATGGATAGAATAAATTTCTTAATGTGTTTCTCAAGAAGGCCAACCACTTCATGGTCATATTTGGGAAGTAAAATGTTTGGATGCATGATTAAATTATGTAAATGTCTGGGTAATTCCAAAGCATCCCTAGCCAACCAAGTTTGATTAGCATTATGATTTTTATCCATTTATGAGTGATCAAAA
The DNA here is from genome assembly GCA_010110895.2 of Picea sitchensis. NCBI lineage: Eukaryota > Viridiplantae > Streptophyta > Pinopsida > Pinales > Pinaceae > Picea > Picea sitchensis. The sequence goes on along the minus strand of SNQJ01S0048348.1, from coordinate 44,967 downwards.
TATGAATTTCACCCTTCTAACTTATCTGAATCAAAATCTAAACATGGGTGTTGATAAAAATACTCACTTTTAGGCGGGGTTACAGTAGGAATAACAAGAGTTGGAGGAATTAAGTAGAAAGGTTGTGATATTTCTTGTATGGATAATTACACTAAATCTTCTATTTTATGAATCAAATTATGTTCATGAGTTACGGTTATGGTTCTAGTAGTGTATCTATGATGAGGAAGAAAATGATTTATGGGAAAAGAAACAATTTTCCTTGCATATGCTCGAGTAATACGTCTAAAAGAATATACTTGTTCATTTGATACTGCTAATATGATTGAATCAATATCAAGTCTAGTATTTTCCGAGTCCAAAGGTATAATATTTTCAGAAGTCTAACCTTTAGAATTAGGAATATATATTTATGAATGGGGGGTATATGTATGACTTCCCATATAAGTCCCTCCTTCTAGTGTCGAATATGTTGAGGGGGATAAATCCCATAATCTCAATAGTAGGGACTAAACCCAAGGAAGAGACCCAATTAGAATCTCCCCTATTTGGGATGGAATAATTCTCTAGGTTGACAGTCTGACAACCGCTCGATGGGATTTATGAATTACTTCAAAGTATCTTTCCATTATTTTATGTTTTATGATTTATGTATTGAATGCGACAAATAAAACTGATCTAGAGAGTTTGAAGAAATGTTTTACTAGGGGTAACCTTCAAGAACATTAGATGAAATCAATTTGTAACTTTTAACTCCCTAAGAGATAATTATGCTAAGAACTATTACTGCAAAAGAACAGTCAGGAAAACATAAACTATTCTAATGTAAAAAGAGATGAAAGATTATAAAAGCAGAAAATTCAAAAACAATTCCACAGTATTCCATATGTGAGATGACAGAAAATAATAAAATACTAATAAAGCATCTGAAACTATTCACTGAAAAAAATAACTAGCAATTCATTCAATCACATAGGATAGCTTGGAAAATTGAAATTCTTACTAGACACTTGCAATGTCAATTGAATGCTCGAATAATCCATGAATAAGAATGAATGCACATAAATCTTTAGCAAAAGTGTCTCTTGGCACCAAAAATAGTTTCGAATTAAGATTGAAATAATTTGGAGCTACAATCCTTTCCAAAATGCCTCAAACCCAAAACATCCATTCTAAGAGGTTGACTTACATATTTATAAAATAGAACTAATCTAATTATACAATAAAACAAAAATGGCCATGCAAAAAGCCATGAAATATGCTCATTTGTTACATATTTGGTGAACTAGAAGTCTCAATTTATGCATGCTTAAGATCATACTTTCCGTAAGTAAATTTTCCAGTAGGTTTTGATGTGGAAATACATGTTATTTTTTTTACTAATTTTTAGATGGGGATCCTATGTTCAAAACTCTTGATCTTACATTATTTTTTGAACAAACGAAATCCAATTGAGTCTTTCTCTAACTTCAATGGTTAGAAACTTCTAAAAATAGACACATGCCAAGGAATAAATTCCCTTGACTTCACTCTTACACTTTTTCCTTCCATCCTCGCATTGCTTCTTTTTTCAACGTTGGTACCTAGGTGATAGATTTTCTCAAGGGTCCTCGTAAGCGGCCACATTCTTTATGTCCGAGTGTTATTTCGATGATGGGTCCACTTTCCTTTATGACTCTCTTGGTTGTTTCATTTGATCCCTACACTTCACCCATTTCAACAACATAGGATATTAGTGTTGTTAGTCTTTCAAAAGAAAAAGAAAAAATGCTTGTGTCATACTTCTCTAAACTTTTGGTGCGATATGATTGGACACTTTCATGTATCGCAAAAAAATAAATTTGCAGTGTGACATGACCTATGTCATGACCCTTTCGATTTTATCTGCAATATGTTTTGTGTCACATGAAAATAGTTTTTAAGAGTTGCGATGTATCGCATGAAAGTAAACTTTTGTGTGATGTGATGTGTTGCAACTAAAAGAACCTTGAGTGTGACACAATTCAAGGATATGATGAAGGAAGTTTTCCTTTAAGAAGAAAAAACTTCACTTAGACGCTTCCCTTTGTCATTACCAAGGAAAGTTTTCAGTGATGCAATGTGTTGTGACAAAGGAAACTCTGTGGCAATGCAATGTATCACAGAGAAGGAAAATTTTGAGAAATGTGAAATGCCATGGTGACATGAAATTTAAAGTGATGCAAAACATCATGAACAAATAAAGTTTTCAATGATGTTTTATTTCACAACCAAATTTTTTTTTAAGTGTGATATGGCGCAAAGAAGCAATTTTTTGGAATATGTGAGAAAGAAAGTTTTGGACAATTTGTTTTGGAAAACATTTCTAAGTCTATGAAGTTTTCCTTTGGTCACAATGATAGGAAATTTGAAGAAATGTGAAATATCACACGGAAAGGAAATTTAGAGCGATGTGATGTGTTGTGTCTAAATTTTTTTAAGGTGTGATACATAAAAGAAAAAAAATTATTACAAGGAAACAAAGTTTTGTGCAATGCAAAAAAACAAAGTTTTGCAGAAGTTTTTGGAAAACTTTTCGAGGGGAAAAACTATCTCTTAAGTAGGGGAATTTTTGTAATGTTCCTCTTACTTCCCTATGCAATAAAGTGACTCAAACTCATCGATAATAACTCATTTCAATTCAAAACAAGTATTAGGGATTAGAAAATTTTGTTTTTCTCAAAGGAAAAATATACTGTCAAAACTAATTGATATGCAAGAAATCATTAAAATTAAAATGCAAAAATCTACTTACAAAACTTAAAGAAAAAGTGGTACCCAAATCTAAAAAGTTTAGATTGTGTTGTGTACTCAACAATACACATAATTGTAACAATTTGAGTAGTAACTTATTGATCCTACTCATGAATTTTGGCTATGGTTGTCAAGATTAAGGTTTTGTTAACCTAAATAGTGTCCATGTGACCTCTTAGCATCCATCAAATCTCCTACAACTCCCTATAGTCCATTTGTATACTGGAAAAACCCATGGTCAAATGCAAATTGGAATTTCCAATACTCTCTATTGGAGTCCCTAAGGCCTAGAACGAATTCTATCTATATTATGAATGGTGTAGAAAAACACCACACGTCGATACCCATTTTGAGAAGAACAAAGGATATCACAAAAAGTATGAAGTTGAACTAACAAAGCCCAAAAGGCACCATATATAACCAAACTGCTAAAAAATATAAAGGGGCAATTCTTTCCATACCTAGATGGCCTCTACATAGTCTTTGCCGAAGGAGAAATTGAAGGAGCTATCGTTCAAAATAAATATAGTTCACATTTAAAAGAGTTTGAATTCATAAAAAGGATAAAACATACCCCCTTGTATGAGAGATTGGAACCAATTTAAAATCCCATAAACTAAAATTTGATACAAACCCCAATGTTATACTCCTTTCAATGAGAATGGAAGGAAAAGGTGACAACTTACCCATGTTCTAGAAGAGAATGAAAACCATGCATGTTATCCAAATCAAATAATTTAAACTCACGAGGAAAGAGTTCATACCTATAAGCCAAAACCTCCATGTCGGAAATCCAAATGGCATAGCCATTATACCATAGTGTTGAGGAGGAATACATCCCATGGATTCAAATTTGTGTGGAGCTAAGTGTTTATGCATGTGAGCAGAGGGGAGAAGTCGCTTATCATTACACATATTGTCATATGAAGGACTTACCTTATGATTTTACATGTGCCTCCTCAAATATTTGAAATGTGGCATGTCCTCCATGAAAATATTAAAGTATAGGTTGATTATATAACTTACCATTGATAACAATGTCCCCCACTTTTAAATAAGTGCCTTGAGCAACATAACTGTCTACTAGAGAGTTATTCTCCCTTAGAACATGGAAGAAATTAACCCAAGAAAGATGTTTAGATTCTTGCTTTTTCCGCTCTAATATTGAAGCTAGAAGAGTGTCAACTAGGGTAGTATTCAAGACCATATGCCTTATTATATTCTTTAAGTCCCTCACTACATTTATCTTTTGAATACTAGATTTGATGACAATCTTCAGGCCTTGCAATAATGCATAGGCTTTAGCCTAATTATTGATGATATATCGAGACCCCAAGCAAATGAAAATTCTATTTTTCCTTTTGGGTTTATTATAACCTCTCTCGCACATACCACCCTAGATGTAAATATCAACATTTACATTTACTAATGGTGAAAATTCAAAAAATTTCATTGGTGGTCATTTAGTTTGAGCGTTTAAATGTAAACTTTGTAAAACCTATTGAAATAGTATAGCCTAGAAAGAAAATGAAAATTTGGGTCTTACCATGGTGAAAAGTTAAATGTCCATGAATATCTAACTCGGGGATGCCATTCAAAAGGATTTTCTAATTTTCATAATTTTCTAATATAAGCCATCAAATTTAAATTTTGGTGCATGCTCTAAGCTATGGGGAAAGCTATGAAAATGGCCATAAAGGCATTTATTATTATTTTTATTATAAATCATTTAAAAAAATAAGTCACCGGATCATGTGAAAACTTGTACACGAGTTAAACCATTGGAGAGGTTTGGGAATAAGCCATCGAATAATTTTAAAATATTTGCCATCAGAGCATATGAAGTGTAATCTAGCATAACATGATAAAAAATTTCATTGGAGCATTTTGAAATTTAAGCATATTTTGTGATAATACCATGGATGAGATTTTTAATAAACAAGTGCCATTGTAGTGACTATGTCCCTGCCGATAAAAACAATGTGCATGGATATATATGCCATACCAAAAATATTTGTGCATGGGATATTAAAACAAGCTTCAAACCTTCCAGAGTCATTCCCCATTGATTCACAAGAACCGACTTGCCATAGGAATCCAACAAAACCCCATAGGGACATCCATCCAGAGTCATTCCCCATTGATTCACGAGCACCAACTTGCCATAGGAATCCAACAAAACCCCATAGGCACATCAACTGGATGGTCATTGATTAATACAATTATTAATGTATTGGTATTAATGATTGAGTCTCGGACGCCTTCTGTTCCTGCAGACCAAAATTAATATTAGACAATTGGAACCATGCAAGCCATCCTTTCCCTCATGTTGGATCATTCAAATGTGTTGGTAAAACTTAAACAGGTTCTATGCAAATTATAACTGGGCCCCCGTCATTTCGTCGCTTTATCTCAGCATAACCTCCCAGTAAGGGGGAAATCTCCCCCGATTGACCTACATGAATGAAAGGAGCGAAGCGTATCCTTGAGGTTCAAGTCTTCATTTCCATGAAAATATATATACCTAATTTTTTATATATCTTGTACTTATCTTTGTGGGATTTTAATCTAGCGGGGATGGGGAACAAACCAGGACTCACTGTGAGAGTGTAGGAAGGCCCCTCCTACCAATAAGTAAAAGGCAATGAAGGTACGCCGTGAAAGGAAGGAGAACTAGAATATTCACCTTAGCCAATATGGAAATGAAGGGAGGTTCTCATAGTGATTTGTACTGTCATCTACTGTAATTCCAAGCCAAAAGGGAGAGATCAGGAGGGAGGTTGAGCATCGAGTATCGAACGAGGAGTTGTTCCAACCTCAATTCCAAGAAAGAAGAAACCGTCCATGTGAATAGTCATGGTTGAAACCAGAGAGGATGGATATTCATGCCAGACATATAGTACTCAACATAAACATGATCTTCTTCACTGGGTCTGTCAACAATATCTGGCTATACAGAAGAACACATGCCATAGTTTTCATTTAAGAGTTATGCTTTTCTCTATCCATGCCATTTATTTGCCCCCCCTTTTAGCTTCCCGAGCTGCTCTCCTCTATCATTTTGTTGTGCAAGCTTAGATCCGATTGTGGGTATGGGGGTTTTACGCCCCATATATTGTGTAATCATATGGAGGTTGGATCTGATTCCTCCTTGTGGAGTTCATTCATGGTTGTAATATGTGGGGTTGATATGATTGAATGTATGTATGTGGTTCACTTGGTGAGCACCCCTTTACTTCATCAGTAGCTAGCACAAGGCCCAACCTTCCTCATTGCTCATGTCTTCAGACTCAATTTTTGACTTTCACATGCCTTGTCTCGTTCCCATACTCATATTCCCATCAATAATTCCTAGCCTCTTATTTCCATCAATAACTGTGGTAGTAGTGTTCCCAACCTCTCACAATTTGGCATCAATAACTATGGTAGTAGAGTAGTGTTTCATCTTACAGGGGTGCATGGGCTTGTATGGGTGCCTCGCTTCCTTAACTACCATGGTTGTGAGTTCCTTCTCATATCTGCCTTAGACGACATTGATGTAGAGATTAACGAAAAAACATAATGAAATGGATAATAGTTGTATAGTTGTAATATACGAACTAAAGTTATGTGTGTGCATGCATACAGAAGGAAGAGCATGTGGTGGATACAATGCACAAGGAAGAGCAGGCAATGGACACACTGGCCATATTTGTCAGACATTGAAATTTGGGTGCAGTAGGAGCGAGCGGTCAAGATGGTGGTCGTGAAATTTGGGTGCAGTAAAAGCATTAATGTTAAGTATTAATGCACTGAGATTGAGCAAGAGCAAAAGTTAAAACTTAGAACTTAACTTAGGTTATGAAACAATGAATAGAATGAATAAATTGCATATTGCAATTTTATCCTCAAAAGTTAGGATAGGAAATGAAACAAATACATTGGGAGGAAGCCGGAAGCCTCCAATAAGACTTCAATTCTTACAACCAATAAGATTGCACATAGATAATTTTTTGCAATTTATTTAATAAAAAAATTACCAATCATGCTAGAAACTTAGGGATATAAGAGGTGTATTAAAATCAAACCTAAACTAATAGTCATTCAACGCCGAATCAAATGCTAGAGTCCCTGAATGCTAGAGTCACTGGCTTGCCTTCAACAGGGACTAATAACCATGGGAGAGAAATCCAAAAAACTCATTGGAGATGGGCAATTTTTTAAATATATCCATAGTAGCAATCTCAAAAGTAACCATGAGGGCACATCTCAAAATATATTCCTATAGAACTTTCAAATTCCCCTAGATGATTTGTTTTAAAATCTTTTAGTTGGCTAATTTAAAAGGTAATTTTGACCAATGTTATTTACTCCACTTAACGAGGGAAGGTAAATCAAAGATTGTCCTAATGAAAATACAAATATGCCCATTAGATTTTGAAATAAAAAATTATACTCAAGGCATAAATAATAGATGACTATAATGACTCAATTAAGCACAATTGAATCAAAATATACATGTTTGGAGAGTCGCAAATCATTTCACACAATCATGGGTGGAATTCTCAATCTTTAGCTTAGAAACCCCATAACTTATCTACACAACTTTTGATTGAAAAACTAATTTTTTTATACATAAAGGATAGGTAGGGCTTTCCAATGAATTGTCACACAACCCTACTCAAAGCTATCTCTATTGGTTTCATAAACAATACATTTCAACAACTTTATTTTATGGGGAATCATAACTATGAGTTCTCATACCTATGGACCTTAAATTTAAATTTTTTCAATTGGATTGAGTTTGTAATACTTGAAAGCCTATAAATAGCCTCCTTTTGGAGTTAAAATGTAAAAATTGTCAGTACCCAAAATTATGCATAAAGGCATTTTTTAATAAAATTCCAGGTCCTATTCAAAAGATTGCTTGCTTAGCTTGAATTGAATTATGTTAGCTTGTTTTCTATGAATTAATTAAAGTTGGCAACATTTACAAGCATCAAATTGATTTTAATATGGTAAAATGGTCCATTGTCCTCCATTGCAATTCAAACCCAACGCTGGGTGAAAGTGTCAATCCTACCCGAAACTCAGTTATGAGTAATCCTATGTTGGAAAAAAACATCTATACCCTAGACACTATTGCAAATATGTTTAGGAAAGTTCAAATCTAGTTAAATCCAAGTTGTGCAAGAGAAAAATCTATGATACATGCAATGTAATAAGTGTAGGAACAACAAATTTGTGAGGTAAATTAGGTCAACATTGCAACAACCATAAACTATAATGAAATGCATTATGAATTAGAATGATCAACAATGCATTAAATAAGAGTAAGTTCAGTTAGTAGTTGATAACCATTGATTCAACCTTTAAAATAATAAGGTCAAGTAGAATAAATCATATTTGAAAGGGCTTGATTAAAAATTCAAAAGTGGCTCCCCAAGTCGATTGACTTAGGGGAGTTGTTAAAGCCTCAACATGTCCATTCCCCTTGCATGAACAATGTCACAAATCAGGCACCTCCTATTGATTTTTCAATAATATAGGTTAAGCATGAAGTTCATTCCATTTTACCATTTGTCTTAACCATAAACAATAATGTTGCAGCAACCAAGATCACAAGAAGAAACACCATGCACAAGAACACAAGAAGTATCCTGGGAAACCCTTATCAACAAGGGAAGAAAACCCAGCCAAATCCTCAGCTATATTCTTCAAGAGAAATAACTTCACCACTAATAAGACCTAGCACACAAGAGGGTTCTCAAACCCTAGAAAACTAGCGCCCAAGAGAGGTGCGCACTTTTCCCAAGAAGGTGTACTTGCTGAAATTTCCAAACTTACGTGAAAGATATGATTCCTCAATGGGGAATTTACCTTTACTTATACTAGAATGAACCTACCAACAGAAGTGTCTATTGGGACAACAAAGTCGACCTCACTGGTGTTGGATCATGTTGTCTATGATGCCAATTGTTTGATTGATTGATTTCAAAGGATTGATGTGCGGGTGACTCACTTGTTACCGTAAGGAAAATATATATACCTAATTTATGGGGAACAAACCAGAACTCACTGTGAGAGTGTAGGAAGGCCCCTCCTACCAACAAGTAAAAGGAAATGAATGTACGTCGTGAAAGGAAGGAGAACTAGAATATTCACCTTAGCCAATATGGAAATGAAGGGAGGTTCTCATAGTGATGTGTACTGTCATCTACTGTAATTCCAAGCCGAAAGGGAGAGATCAGGAGGCAGGTTGAGCGTCGAGTATCAAACGAGGAGTTGGTCCAACCTCAATTCCAAGAAATAAGAAACCGTCCATGTGAATAGTCATGGTTGAAACCAGAGAGGATGGATATTCATGCCAGACATATAGTACTCAACATAAACATGATCTGCTTCACTGGGTCTGTCAACGATATCGGGCTATAAAGAAGAACACATGCCATAGTTTTCATTTAAGAGTTATGCTTTTCTCTATCCATGCCATTTATTCCCCCTCCCTTTTAGCTTCCCCAACTGCTCTCCTCTATCATTTTTTTGTGCACTCAGTAAGCTTAGATCCGATTGTGGGTATGGGGGTTTTACGCCCCATATATTGTGTAATCATATGGAGGTTGGATCTGATTCCTCCTTGTGGAGTTCATTCATGGTTGTAATATGTGGGGTTGATATGATTGAATGTATGTATGTGGTTCACTTGGTGAGCACCCGTTTACTTCATCAGTAGCTAGCACAAGGCCCAACCTTCCGCATTGCTCATGTCTTCAGACTCAATTTCCGACTTGCACATGCCTTGTCTTGTTTCCATACTCATATTCCCATTAGTAATTCCTAGCCTCTTGTTTCCATCAATAACTGTGGTAGTAGTGTTCCCAACCTCTCATAATTTGGCATCAATAACTGTGGTAGTAGAGTAGTGTTTCATCTTACAGGGGTGCATGGGCTCATATGGGTGCCTCGCTTCCTTAACTACCATGGTTGTGAGTTCCTTCTCATATCTGCCTCAGATGACATTGATGTAGAGATTAATGAAAAAACATAATGAAATGGATAATAGTTGTATAGTTATACTCTACGAACTAAAGCTATGTGTGTGCATGCATGTAGAAGGAAGAGCATGTGGTGGATACAATGCACAAGGAAGAGGAGGCGATGGACACACTGGCCATATTTGTCAGACATTGAAATTTGGGTGTAGTAGGAGCAAGCGGTTGAGACGATGGTCGTGAAATTTGGGTGCAGTAGAAGCATTAATGCTAAGTGTTAATGCACTGAGATTGAGCAAGAGCAAAAGTTAAAACTTAGAACTTAACTTAGGTTATGAAACAATGAATAGAATGAATAAATTGCATATTGCAAATTATCCTCAAAAGTTAGGATAGGAAATGAAACAAATACATTCGGAGGAGGGAAGCCTCCAATAAGACTTCAATTCTTACAACCAATAAGATTGCACATAAATATTTTTTTGCAATTTATTTAATAAAAAAATTACCAACCATGCTAGAAACTTAGGGATATAAGAGATGTATTAAAATTCAAACCTAAACTAATAGTCATTCAACGCCGAATCAAATGCTAGAGTCCCTGAATGCTAGAGCCACTGGCTTACCTTCAGCAGGGACTAATAACCATGGGAGAGGAATCCAAAAAGCTCATTGGAGATGGGCAATTTTTTAAATATATCCATAATAGCAATCTCAAAAGTAACCATGAGGGCACATCTCAAAATATATTCCTATAGAACTTTCAAATTCCCCTAGATGATTTGTTTTAAAAGCTTTTAGTTGGCTAATTTAAAAGGTAATTTTGACCAACGTTATTTACTCCACTAAATGAGGGAAGGTAAATCAAAGATTGTCCTATTGAAAATACGAATATGCCCATTAGATTTTGAAATAAAAAATTATACTCAAGGCATAAATAATAGATGACTATAATGACTCAATTAAGCACAATTGAATCAAAATATACATGTTTGGAGAGTCGCAAATCATTTCACACAATCATGGGTGGAAATTCTCAATATTTAGAAACCCCATAACTTATCTACACAACTTTTGATTGAAAAACTAATTTTTTTATACATAAAGGATAGGTAGGGCATTCCAATGAATTGTCACACAACCCTACTCAAAGTTATCTCTATTGGTTTCATAAACAATACATTTCAACAACTTAATTTTATGGGGAATCATAAATATGAATTCTCATACCTATGGACCTCAAATTTAAATTTTTTCAATTGGATTGAGTTTGTAATACTTGAAAACCTATAAATATCCCCTTTTTGGAGTTAAAATGTAAAAATGGTCGGCACCCAAAATTATGCATAAGGGCATTTTTTAATAAAATTCCAGGCCCTATTCAAAAGATTGCTTAGCTTGAATTGAATTATGTTAGCTTGTTTTCCATGCATTAATTAAAGTTGGCAACATTTACAAGCATCAAATTGATTTTAATATGGTAAAATGGTCCATTGTCCTCCATTGCACTTCAAACCCAACGCCGGGTGAAAGTGTCAATCCTACCCGAAACTTGGTTATGAGTAATCCTATGTTGGAAAAAAACATCTACACCCTAGACACTATTGCAAATATGTTTAGGAAAGTTCAAATCCAGTTAAATCCAAGTTGTGCAAGAGAAAAACCTATGATACATGCAATGTAATAAGTGTAGGAACAATAAATTTGTGACGTAAATTAGGTCAACATTGCAACAACCATAAAGTATAATGAAATGCATTATGAATTAGAATGATCAACAATGTATTAAATAAGAGTAAGTCCAGTTAGTAGTTGATAACCATTAATTCAACCTTTAAAAGAATAAGGTCAAGTAGAATAAATCATATTTGAAAGGGCTTGATTAAAAATTCAAAAGTGGCTCCCCAAGTCGATTGACTTAGGGGAGTTGTTAAAGCCTCAACATGTCCATTCCCCTTGCATGAAAAATGTCACAAATCAGACACCCCCTGTTGATTTTTCAATAATCTAGGTTAAGCATGAAGTTCATTCCATTTTAGCAATTGTCTTAACCATAAACAATAATGTTGCAACAACCAAGATCACAAGAAGAAACACCATGCACAAGAACACAAGAAGTATCCTGGGAAACCCTTATCAACAAGGGAATAAAACCCAGCCAAATCCTCTGCTATATTCTTCAAGAGAAATACCTTCACCACTAATAAGACCTAGCACACAAGAGGGTGCTCAAACCCTAGAAAACTAGCGCCCAAGAGAGGTGCGCACTTTTCCCAAGAAGGTGTACTTGCTAAAATTCACAAACTTACGTGAAAGATATGATTCCTCAATGGGGAATTTACCTTTACTTATACTAGAATGAGTCTGCCAGCAGAAGTGTCTATTGGGACAACAGAGTCGATCTCACTAGTGTTGGATCATGTTGTTTATGATGCCAATTGTTTGATTGATTAATTTCAAAGGATTGATGTCAAGTGATTAAGTGATTGATTGATGTCAATGGATTGATTGATAGGCTTGATTGATTGATGATTGATGAAAAATATATATGTATTGTCCTTGATGAGAATGATAGATGTCAAGTGGAAACCAATCGATGAAGATGGATTAATGAGTTGTCATTGATACATGATGAATATGGATTCTTTGATATATGATGCATAGTTTGTTTAATGTAAAGATGACTCATTATTTTCTTTTCATGGTTGATAAGAAGTACAAATGGATGAACTCCAAAGTGGTCCCCTTATGGTGAAATCCCTCACGGGAAGACACTTTGCGGTTGAGTTTTGGTTGAGAGAACCCATGCTTGTATATGGAATAATGAGATGAAGATCAGTGATTTTGTTGGTAAAACTATCATAGATGGATAGTGCTTGTCATGACATTTCCAGTGGTATGTGTAATGTCACATAACTCCTCACGGTTTGAGAGTTATGGCCCTACGAAGTTGAAGGACCCCGACATGATGGCTTGAAGCCCCATAAGGTCAAAGAATTCAAAGTGATTGAGAAGAAGAAATTATCATTTAAATGATAAAGTGAAGTGAAACGATCAAGAATGATTATTTAAATATTAAAGTAAGGTGACATAATCAAGGAGGGATATTTAAATGATAAAGTAATGAACAACTTTCTATTTATGGAAAGTGGTTAAACCTAAAATGAGGAAAATAGGTTAAGTGACCTAGAAATGGGTTAAGTGACCTAGAAGTAGGTTAAGTGATCTAGAAGATGAAGAGTATAAATAAGAGGCTAGGGTCTCTTGTGAAAAGTACATTTTTGGAGTATCTCTTATGTATCTTTTGTGTGTATCTCTTGAGCATGATTGAAGATCTATTCTGAGAAAGAGAGCGTGAGGAGGATCTCATGGATGCATCAAAGTTTCAGCAATGTCTGAGATCTTGACGGAAAAAGTCTCGGAGCTTCAGAAACCCTAGTTTCTGAGGTATACGCGGTCTGTAATGGACCAGGGCACATACACACGCGAGTTGTATGAGTATAGGGCATGTACAATGGATAAAATCATGGAGATTTTTGTTTGAGCTAATGACTAGTTGTTGAAGACTGAAGCAGGTTCCAGATCTGCATTTTATGGACTAAGATCTGTCACTGAGAGTCTGGTATGGTTACATTATTGTCTTGATGGATACTATGTCTTGTTGTGTTGTGAATGCTTAGGGCATTCTTGGTATGGCTATTATGATGTGATTTATGTTGGCTGATGGAGTCATCAGTACTCTTGTGATTCAGTGGTGATATGATTGCTATGGTATACTAGTGGCTTATACATGATTGAGTTAGCATTCATATTGATTGGTTGGGGAGCATGAGTAGACTGTTGGAGAGCTTGGATGTGTTATGACTAGCTGTGGGTCAGATTGGATAGTGAGAGACAGAAGAGAATGTGATTGTAGGTTGCAGAGGATCTAAGTATGTGAATCAATGAAAAACCCTAGTTGCTCGGAAGTATATGCATATTATATTGTAGACTGGCCACGTACATATGTGGGATGTAGTGAGCCAGGGCATGTACACACGCGAGTTGCACTACTGACAGGTTGCGTACTTGTGACAGATTGATATCCGTGGAGGATTTTTGCCTCATCTCAGTTGGTGTTGAGGATGTAAGTTGAGTCTTTCATATAGAGTTGGTTCTCTTGTAGAGTTGTACTCTATTCAGTTGTTGCTGATAAACCCCAAGGATTGTAGTCCGTAATAAAAATAA